>JASVEL010013785.1:0-107757 GCA_032618575.1 Nicotiana noctiflora | reverse complement strand
TGAGCATCAGAGACCTGGTGGTGTGTTCCAGCGTATTGATATTCCTGAGTGGAAGTGGGAAAGGATTACTATGGACTTTGTTAGTGGACTCCCTCGGACGGCGAGGAAGTTTGATTCAGTTTGGGTGGTGGTGGATAGGTTGACTAAGTCAGCTCACTTCATCCCAGTGTGTACTACCTATACCTCAGAGCGGTTGGCAGAGATATTCATCCGTGAGATAGTGAGATTGCATGGAGTTCCTATTTCCATTATATCGGACAGAGGTACCCAGTTCACATCTCAGTTCTGGAGGACATTTCAGCGAGAGTTGGGTTCACAGGTGGAGCTGAGCACAGCATTTCATCCACAGACGGATGGGCAGTCTGAGCGTACTATTCAGATATTGGAGGACATGTTGCGTGCTTGTGTCATTGATTTTGGTGGTTCGTGGGCTGATTATTTGCCTTTGGCGGAGTTTGCTTACAATAATAGCTATCAGTCCAGCATTCAGATGGCACCGTATGAAGCTTTATATGGGAGGCGGTGTAGGTCTCCGGTTGGTTGGTTCGAGCCCGGCGAGGCTAGGTTGTTAGGGACAGAGTTAGTCCAAGATGCCTTAGACAAGGTGAAGGTGATTCAGGAGAGACTTCGCACAGCTCAGCCGCGTCAGAAGAGTTATGCGGACCGGAAGGTCCGAGATGTGTCTTATTCAGTAGGTGAGAAGGTGTTGCTGAAGGTTTCGCCTATGAAAGGTGTTATGAGGTTTGGAAAGAAAGGGAAGTTGAGCCCGAGGTTTATTGGACCTTTTGAGGTGCTTAGGAAAGTTGGGGAGGTGGCTTATATGCTTGCTTTGCCACCCAGTTTGTCGGGAGTTCACCCGGTGTTCCATGTATCTATGCTCCGGAAGTATGTCGGAGACCCGTCTCATGTGTTGGACTTCGGCACGATACAGCTAGATGAGGATTTGACTTATGATGTGGAACCAGTAGCCATTTTGGGTCGACAGGTTCGTAAGCTGAGATCTAAGGATATAGCTTCAGTGAAAGTGCAGTGGAGAGGTCGTCCCGTGGAGGAAGCAACTTGGGAGACCGAGCAGGAAATGCAGAGCAGATATCCACACTTGTTTGATGCTCCGGGTATGTTTCTTAACCCGCTCGCGGACGAGCGTTTGTTTAAGTTGGGGAGAATGTAACGACCCGGCCCGTCGTTACGGGAATTACCACCCCGTTACCTTGCATTTACATATATTATGCTTTTAAAACGGTATTAGAGTATATCGGGTGAGTTAGGAGTGATTTGAATTGAAAATGAAACAAATAGCATGTTTGAAGAAAGCTTGAATATGAAAAGTCAACCAACAGTTGAATATTGAGTTAGAGTGCTCGGAACCGGATTCTGATGATTCGACTAGTTCCGGGGGATCATTTATGACTTAGGAGAACAATCGGAATTGAATTCGGAGGTCCGGTGTAGTTTTAAGCTTGAATTGGCGAATGTTGAATTTTGGCGAAAACGGGATGGTAGGTGATATTTTGATCCGGGGGTCGGAATGGAATTCGACAATTTCTGTAGCTTAGTTATGTGATTTTGGATATGTCTGCAAATTTTCAAGTTATTCGGACATCGTTTGATCGGGTTTTGGATCGAATGTTAGTTTTGAAAGTTTTGAAGAAACTTAGGCTTGAATCCGTGGATAATTGGTGATTTTGATGTTTAGGATGGTGTTTTTATGATTGGAACAAGTTCGAATAAGGAATTAGGATGTGTTGGTGTGTTTGAATGAGGTCCCGGGGGCCTCGGGGTGTTTTCGGATGGTTAATCGGGAGAAATATGGAAAATTGCAGAAAATTTGTGAGTCCTGTATCTGTTGTTTCCGCTCCTGCGGAATTATGGGCGCAGGAGCGGGTGCGCCGAAGCGGACGAGGAGCGCAGAAGCGCTGGGCACCGCAGAAGCGGAACATTTTCCGCTGAAGCGGAACCGCTTGAGCGTAAAGGGAGCCGCAGAAGCGGCCATCGGGCTGTGGGGTGAGGGATCGCAGAAGCGGAAGGGAAGCCGCTTAGGCGAGTCCGCAGAGGCGGACGCCTAGTCGCAGAAGCGGAAATATCCGCAGGAGCGATCGAATCTCCGTAGAAGCGGACGCGTAGGAGCAGAAATTCTTCCGCAGAAGCGAAAATCGCTGTAAGTTAAGTGTATCAGAAGTGAGAAAAATTTCAGAACATTTCACACATTTGGGTCTCGGCTTTAGAGGCGATTTAGGCGATTTTGAAGAGAAACTCAAGGGAAATCATCGGGTAAGCAACTATGGACTTAAACTATGATTAGTATTGGTATTATTATGCAATTATATCATGAAAATGGAAGAATTTGGGGTGATTCATGGAAGATTTAACCCTAGGCTTGAACTTTAAAAAAATCAAGGTTTTGAATGAGCAAATGGAGTCCGAATTTGGTAAAATTGATATGCTTAGACTCGTATGGAGATGAGGGTTCCGAATATGAGACTTTCGTAATTTTTCGAGAACCGTACCGAAAGTCGGGTTTTACCAACTTAGTGTAATTATGCGAATTTCATATAAATTGAAGTGGGTTATGATTCTTTGACCCGTAATTGATATAATTATTGTTATTTGACTAGATTCTACACACGAGGCAACGAAATTCAAAGGAAAAGGCATCGCGGACGATTCTACGACGGGCTAGAGGTGAGTAGTTTGTGTATATTGTAGCCTGGAGGGTTCGAAACCCCGGCTTAGCACATTGTGACGCTAATAGGGCGTGGCTCGCACACCGTGGCAGGTGCGGGATTGATTGTGATTGGGGATTGAGACTTGGTCCATCCCGAAAATGAATAATATGTTGTTAGTGTTGGAAATACACTGTATTTGCTATATTTGTGGGCTGTAAGCCTTGTTTGGGGCCTTGTGCCGATCTGTAGCGTCCTTAGAGGACAATATTTATGTGATAGCTAAAATTGCTTAAATCACTGATCTCAATCCTGGAAATTGAAATCACACTTTTGAAATGCTAAGTCACCGGCTTTTACAAATCTAATAAAGTTAAAGTATTTTTCATAAATTATGAATTGAGAAGTGGAATTAAGGATAATGAATTGTTTTGTGAATTATTTGCTTATTGTGGACTGAGCATGGGATCGGGCTGCACGCCGCAGTGGTTGATACGAGGGTCGGGCTGCACGCCGCAGCAGTATTGCGCTTGGGTTGTAGGAGCCCCTCCGGAGTCTGTACACACCCCCAGTGAGCGCCGTCGACGTTAAATTGGATCGGGCTACACGCCGTAGCGGTTATGTGCATTGCATTGCATCTGTATTTGTTGAATTACTCTGTGGTAGCTGTATTGTATTATTGTTGCTAGTTCGTAGGAGATTCGGACTGTAGTGTAGCTTCATATTGTGGTATTTTGTGGATTTCTTACTTTCAGCTACATATATATATTTGTTACTCACTGAGTACTTAGTACTCACCCCTACTCCCTGCACCTTTTGTGTGCAGACTCAGGTACACAGGAGCAGTAGACGGACATCTCCAGCGTTTACATTGTCACATCGAGTTGCTGAGGTAGCTGCCTACGTTCGCAGAGCCTAGCTTCTCCTCTCATTCCAGTTGTTATTTTATATTTTGTATTCAGACTTGAGTACTTCTATATCGTACTCTCTATTTCCTGTTGGATCTTGTTAGAGGCTCTAGACTTGTGACTCCGGATCTTTGGGAGTGTCAGTACTTTTGTTCAGTATTATTATTATTGGAGTTCTTAAACTCATATATTCTTCTTGGGTTGTCCATTTGGGGACTGGTATTGTGTCATAATTAAATTGTTGGTCTGGCTGGCCTAGCTTGATTGTTGGGCGCCATCACGACCGGATTTGGGTCGTGACATTAGTTCACGTTGAAACCTATCAATGAAATCTCTCAGTAACTCCGTGTCTGTTTGTTTAATCTTGAAGAAGTCCTCCATTCTTTTTCAACCTTTTGTGCTCCTGAGTGCGCTTTTATGAAAGAATCTGCAAGCTCAGCAAAAGAATTAATAGAATTTTCAGGTAAGAGAGAATACCAGGTTAGCGCACCCTTTGTGAGTGTTTCTCCAAATTGTTTTACCAATACGGACAAAATTTCTTGCTTGGTTAAATTATTCCCTTTGACACCTTTAGTAAATGCCATCACATGATCACGTGGGTCGATTGTACCGTTATATTTTGAAATATCAGGCATTTTAAACTTCTTGGGAATAGGAAGAGGAGCTGCACTTGGTTTCCAAGGTTGCTGAGAATATTTATCCACATTTATACCTTTGATTATTGGAGGAACACCCGGTATTTTCTCTATCCGCTCGCTTTGCTCCTTGAGCTGTGCCTACAAGGTTAGTACCAAACTTTGTAAATAAGAGTTATTTGCATTACCTGTATCCATTTCTCGTGGTTCACTAGGGGATCCTTCGTTTGTGTTATTAAGGCCATAACGAGGATTCTCCAGTGTATTGTTATTAGGGGAAGGAGTGAGTGGAGCAACAGGTAACCGGCTAACTAATGCTTGAAGAGCTAGGTTAACCCATGCATCAGTTATTCTTTGTAGAGCTTGTTCTGGCCCCTCAACATGTTCTAATTTCCCTTGTTCATCAGCATGTGATATTGGGGCAAGAGTATTTTCACGAGATTGGCATGGAGAAGTTTTAGGAGAAGGAATTACATCAATATTGTGTAAATCCCCTTGATTTTGGTTTTCAACAACATTGTTATTATTGTTGTTGGTGTTTGACATGACGTTAACTATGTGTAGAATGTGAGTTTTGGTAAGAATAGATTATCGGATTTTCGGTAATGGAACCAATTTGTTTAACCAAAATATGATAATTCGGTCAAACTTAGAGTATATGATAAGGAATCGGGTTGCTGATAATCATGAGACCAAAAAGTATAATAGGCTTTCAATAATAAGAATAAACAACAAAGAAAATTGTATTTCAATACGATGTTAGTAATAACTTGTGTCCTTACAGATGATGAGACTTTCTCATTTTATAGCTGATTCTAGGTAAAGGAATGATACTTAAGCTTTAATGAGACAATTATGAGTAATAAATGTCATTAAATAAGCCGTTACACAATCATTCCTTTTAAATACAATTTTTCTAACGTATCAGGTATTTTAATACTTGAATATGGACTCTTTTTTGTCTTCAGATCCATGTCTTAAATGCTTTTTAATCTATTGGTCTTAAATGATTGAATTGATACGAGATACGTGTCTAAACTGCTTTCTGTATCTTTTGTCATCAGAATTGCATCCGGCTTCGCTTTAAACAGGTACGAGACTCGTAACTGAATTGTGCCTCATGCTTAGTTCTTCTTCTCGTGTCTTTCACTTAATTATTGTCCGTTGACCCTTTGACCAATCCACGTGGCATGCCACGTCATAAAACTTTTTTCCAATACAATTTTAATACATACATGTCCCGTGATGCAAAATATTTCAGTTTAATTCTTCAATCAACATAGAAGTGCCAAAACATGGAAATCGAAAAATTCATACATTCATGTCTTTTGGATGAAAAGGTATGTCAGAAACAAATTCCATCTCTCATTTGGTTTCCAGGTCGTGCAAGGCCATTGATGCTCAATCCTGAAATATTGAAATCAAACTGAAGCACTTGTTTAAACATAGACACTTGTCTTCTTTCTTGTATTGTACATAGATACTAGTTGGCCGAAGAAACTCAAATTACATATAGTGCAATATCAAAATACATAAGTTGCTGCCTTGCCATTTTATTACAGTCGATGATATAGTAACCAGAAATTGATGCTGATGCTCAACATGATTGTATTGGGGAAAAGTTTTTTTTATGACGTGGCAAGACACGTGGAATGGTCAAAAGGTTATTATTCCAAAAGATAATAAATAAATAAAAGATGCGAGGAGACAAATTAGATGCGAGACGTAATTCAACTATGAGTCTCGTACCTATTTAGAGCGGGTTGGAATGTAATTCTAAAGACAAAGGATACAAAGAGAAAATAGATACGAGTTCGGTATCAATTCAAGACATTCAAGGGCAACAGATCAAAAAGCATTTAAAGCATGGATCTGGAGGCAGAAAGAAGTCCAAATTCAATCATTAAGTACCTGATACGTTGAAGAATTGACATTTAATAAGAATGATTATGTAACGACCTATTTAATGTCATTTATTACTTATAATTATGTCATTAAGGCCTAGGTTTCATTCTTCTATCTAGGGTGAGCTATAAAAGGAGGAAGTTGTACCATTTGTGGACATGATCAACTATTGAAAGCCTATTGAAATACAAATTTTCTTTACTCTTCAGCCTTATTATTGAAAGCCTATTACACTTTTTGGTCTCTTGGTTATCAATAACCCGATTTCTCTATTATTTTCTAGTTTTAATCGAAATTGCATATTTTGGTTAAACAAATTGGTTCCGTCACCGGGAATCTGATAATCTATTCTTTATAAGCTTACACACTTTATTTGTGGTTAACATCATGTCACCACCACCAACAACAACAACGATGTTGTTGAAAACCAGATCCCACATGCTCAATGAGATTTGAACAATGATAACATAGTTCCATCCCCTCAAGCCTCTCCACGCCAGTCTCGTGAGGGTACTCCTGTACCTATATCACATGCTGACGAACAAGAGCAGTCAGAACACTTTGAAGGGCCAGAACAACCTCTTCAGAGGATAATTGATGCACGAGTTAATCTAGCTCTCCAAACTTTAGTTAGCTGGTTGCCTTCTTTGCCACTAACTCCTACCCCCAATAACAATACACTGGAGAATCCTCGTTCTGGTCTCGATAAGATAAACGAAGGTTCCCCCAGTGGACTACGAGAAATGGATATATGTAATGCAAATAACTCTTATTTACAAAATATGGTATTAACCTTGCAGTCACAACTCACGGAACAAAGTGAACGGATTGAGCAAATACCGGGAGTTCCTCCAATAATCAAAGGGATTGATGCGGATAAATATTCTCAATAACCTTGGAAGCCAAGTGCAGCTCCTCTTCCTATTTCAAAGAAGTTTAAAATGCCTGATATTTCAAAATATGACGGTACAATCGACCCTCGAGATCATTTGATTGCATTTACTACGGGCGTTAAGGGGAATGATTTAACCAAGGAGGAAATTGAGTCCGTATTGATCAAAAATTTGGAGAGACACTTACAAAGGGAGCACTAACCTGGTATTCTCTTTAACCTGAAAATCTATTAATTCTTTTGCTGAGCTTGCAGATTCTTTTATCAAAGCGCACTCAAAAGCATAAAAGGTTGAAAAAAAAATGGAGGACATTTTCAAAATTAAACAATCAGACATCGAGTTACTTAGAGATTTCATTAATAGGTTTCAACGTGAACGAATGACTTTACCTCGGGTACCAGATAATTGGGTTGCAATAGCTTTTGCAAGTAATTTGAACGACAAAAGCTCGGAAGCCACAAGAAAGCTTAAAGAAAGCCTTCGTGAATTTCCTGCAACTACATGGAATGATGTTTATAATAGGTATAGCACAAAACTCAGAATTGAAGAAGATACCGTACTCCAACATTCCCATGATGAAAGGAGCAGATCCAGGAGGCCCGAAACCGAAAAGAGATCAAGTAAGAATAGATACCATCCATATTTGGGCCCTGCAGGAAAAGATTCAAGAACAAAACAAGAAAATCAACGATATGATAAAAAATCAAGGAGCAGGGAATCCAGTTCTTTCTCAAGATTTAGAAATGATAGAAATAGGTAGGAGCCATTTGATGAAGATGGACGTTTGAAGGCAAGATTCGGTTGATACAATTTTAATGTTACCACCTCCGAGCTCGTAGCTATTTGGCGAGGCATGGGAGATAAGGTACAGTGGCCGAAGGAGATGCATTCAAATCCAAACAAACGCAATCCAGATCATTGGTATGAATTTCATAATGATCACGGGCATAAGACATCAGAATGCGAATTTTTACAGAGTGAAGTAGATCATCTATTGAAACATGGCTATCTCACTGAGTTATTTAGTGAGAAAGGAAAGCAGGCCTACATGAAAAATAGACAACAACCACCAAAACTCCCATCACCCAAGAGAACCATGAATGTTATAAGCAGGGGAGAAGGTATTTATGAGGTAGCATATCTAGCTTCCAATAAATTTTCTAAACTCCCAATCATGCGCGGGAAACGTACACTGCAGACGTTAGAAGATGAAGTTATCGCTTATGATGATACGGACATGGAAGGAGTGATCACCCCCCAAAACGATGCGCTGGTAATATCTATGCTCGTACATGATATTAAAATAAAAGGAGTTTTGATTGATCCAGGAAGTTCAGCAAATATCATCTTACTAAGGGTGTTGCGGGAGATGCAAATGGAGGATAAAATGATTCCAAAGGTGTATACTTTATCAGGATTCAATAACTCCAGCATAGTAACTAAAAGAGAGGTAAACCTAACAACTTTTGCAGAAGGTATTGAGAAAGATACCAAATTTCAGGTAGTAGATGTGGAAATGGCATATAATATAATCATGGGAAGACCGTAAATTCATGATATGGGCGCTGTCCCATCAACCCTTCATCAAGTCATGAAATTCCCAACGCCATGGGGAATCCGCCAAATTCAAGGGCAACAACATATATACTGTAGCGTTAATGTTGTGCCAGGTATAGGTAATGTATACAACATCGAAGGAAATTCGGATCAACATCCAGGTAATCAAGAAAAGTCAGTTTTAACTCAAAATCTGGTATAATTCAAAAACCTGAGGAGGGAGAAGGTATCGAAATATCAACTAAGGAGTTCGAACCTGTGATATTATTTGAATAGTGGCCTGAACGAAAAATTCACGTGGGACCCAACATGAGTTCAGACACGAGAGGAAAGTTAGGTAAATTATTAAAAACTAATGAAGATTGTTTTGTTTGGCCCCATGTTGAAATAGTAGGGACAACATGAGATGTCCATCTTGCATAACCATAAAAAGTAAGAAAGGCAGATTATGTAAAGCAAGAAGAAAATTCAGAAATTGGGTCAACTTGGAAGGACCAAAGGTACATGAAAAGCTATCCATTTATTATTATCGGAAGCTACAATAAGCACTCTCTTATCAGAAGCTACAGTAACCACTCTCTTATCTGAAGTTCCGATAAGTGCTCTCTAAGTTTGAGTAAACATTCTCTTATTTGTGATTTAAGTGATATTCTGTTATATGATGAGACATGATACTCACAACCATAGAAATTAGTTTTAATCATGGCATTTAGGAAATTGAGTCTCTATTTCTAAACCCATGAAAATGAATCTTATTTGGTGATGATTCGGGAAAAAAAAAGAGAAAAAAGGAGTGCAGGTTTATAGATATTTCACATACCTCTTTTTGGACTTTTAGACCCATCATAAAATATCATTTTTCTTTCGACTAACAATGAAGTATAATATTGGGGATTGTAATAGCTAGGAAAAAGTAAAAGCAATAAAATTCAAGGTTCTTCAAAACTGGGGACTTTGTGCTTGGAAAGATATTTCTTTAAAGGAAGTGGACATGGTCAGGTATTTTCGTGCTAAATTATTTTTCTTTTAATTTGTTAAGGTTTTACTAACAATTTTAGATGCTAGGCAAAAATCCTAACCCGTGCCAAATGATGAGACACAACCTGCACTGCAAAATAGAATATTCTTAAATTCTAAGCCTAGGGTTATATCAATATGATGGAAATACATACGGGTTGGCGGTCTTCATCTAAAATTGTACCTTCGAGTCCCGCATATTTTTCTGTTTCAGGAAAAGGACCAGCATATCAGTAATAACCAAGTGTTCATGGCTTCATTCTTCATTGCTCAAATACTTGGGGGACTATAAATCATACATAGCTTCGTGCAGAGAAATAGATGCGGGTTCGTAGAGAAAAAGAGATACGGGAGTTCAAGTAAAAGCGGACCAAATTCAGCTACAAAGTGCCATATATCAAGATTCGGTTGTGAATGCTACGTATACAACATTTTTCAATGTTAGTTTACATAAAATATTTTTCAATGTTGTGAACACTTTCCAAACCCTTTCTAAGTATATAAAGAGAGTGTTATGGTTATGTGCTAAAACAGGTTGTAATAAAAGAAAACTTTGTATATTTTATAATAAGAAATCTGTTACACGAAAAATAGTTGCGAGGAAGTTATAGACGTACTACAACACATGTATTATTCGAATATTTGCTCAAGTTCATGAATAAAAACTTGTCCAAGTAATTTCATACAAAAAACATGTGTTTCCTATTTCTTTCATCGTATTATAACACCATTATGAAGTTGAGACGTCTTCTTCATTAAGTGTCGATATACATAAAAGGGCCCTCTCTTTTTTAAACCTCATGTTGATATTCCATGAGATGGATTATAAAGCATTTTCAAAAACAATAAAAAAGCTAAATTATTCTATAAGTCCTAAATAATAAAATAAGCAAGAATACTATTCGAAGGAGTACTTATAAAACTTCTTGACTTAAAAAAGATTCAACAAAAAGTCTTTATAAAATAGAAAACCTTTACAAACCCCCCATTAATGTAAACCGGGGACTAATTCCATAAAATTCTTCAAAATTCAAAAACTAAAATTCTTAACTTGCTCCTGAAGGAGTGGGTTTTTCTGAAGCTATTGAGATAACTTCCTTGTCTGAAGAAATTATAGGCACAGAGTCAACTTCTAGGGAAGTAGCAACAGTTGGGATGCTGGGATTGTTAAGAGAAGCAGGAGTCACGGGAGCTTCGATTTCTGCGGGCTGATCCTCGGGGGCTTGGATTGCAATATTGTCAATGTAAGGCCCCGTAAAGTTTTTGTGCTTGAAACCTAGTAGCCGTGGTGTCATGGTCCGCATAGGGTGTTAGGAATGCGTAGAATAAGCTCGTCGCGGTTCGGACCCTTGGTAGTGATTTAAGTTTCAAAAATTGAAAGGATAAGTTTTCCATAAAATGTCGATTCTGTGGTCAGGAGTGCGATTGCAGATCTGCTATACGGACTGCATTCCTACCACAGAGCTTAACAGAATGTTTTCCAAAAATTGTATTGAAAATGCGGTCAAATATGCGATCGCAGAATGGAAATGCGGACCGCAGATCTATCGCATAATTTCTTGAGAATATTTTAGTGCCAAATCTGCGGTGCATTCTGTGACCACAGAACACGAATGCGGACCGCACTCTTGTCGCATACCGTAACAGAACATGTGCAATTTTCGAGGCAATTATGTGGTCCATTATGCAGACAGCATGTTGATTCTACGATCGCACATGCGACCGCAGAATTGACTCGGCCCAGATTTTTTATTAAATTTCACCCGACCCCTTCTTTAATAAAACACCACCAAACTTCATTTTTCTTATATCTTCTTAGCAAAATTAGAGAGAGGAAAGAGGGGTTCTAGAGAGAGAAGTCCAATTATCTTCAAAGATCGTTCCAATCGTTTGGTCCGGAAGATCCTAAGGCAAAAATGCATCTTTCCCAAATCTCTAACAGGTAAAAACCCTAGTCATTTTCCTCTAATTTTTCAGTTTTCAAAGGAAAAGAAAGAATTGCATACAATAGCTTTTGGAAATAGAATGTGATACACATACATGTTAATGAATTTGAACTTTAGTAAAGAGAATTGGGTAGGAGTAAGAGTCTGCAAAAACTGAAGTTGGAAACTTAGGATAACTTGGGTGGGCTTAAGAAAGAGATTGAAAGAAGTAAAATTCGACTCCAGGTATGTATGGCTAACTTTGATTCTTGTGAAATAGCCCTTATATGTGCAATTCGTTTGGCATGTGTTAATTTGATAGATTGTGTGTAATTCTTTGATTTTGTAGTTAGGTATCCAATTCATGTTAAACTATGTGTGGTATGGTATGGAATATGAACCGAGAGATAAAAAGGGAATTGAAATTGGTAAAACATTGAGAATAATTGTTGTGATGGCATATAAGGTTTCTTGTGGGAAGGAAATGAAACACTCGAATTGTGATAAATTGTTGAACATAACAGTATGGGTACTCTCGAATATGGAAACATTATAACTTGGTTGTGATATTGTGTAGTGCTTTGTTTGCTATTTGTGATTGATTGTGATTGAAACTGTACGGTGGGATCGGGTTGAACACCGCAACACGAAGTAATAAGGTGTGGGTTGGGGTGATAAGGGTGGATGAGGTATTAAGGGTGGCCGAGATAATAAGGATGGAAAGCGATCGAAATCGCCATTGAAGTTGATATAAAATCATTTATGTGAAATTGTGAAAGGAGACAGCAGGAGAGTATGCAACATGTGGGGCACTGATTGCCCCTTTGTTTGACTTGATTGTGCTTTTTCGTGTTTGTTGGTTGTTGACTTCTTGTTGATACTTAAATTGTGCTTGAGTTGAGAATTACATGAACGAAGTAAATTTGGAAACATGGTTGGCTGGCCTTATTAATTCTTGGTGTAATTCATTGGTTTTCTTACTATCGTGGTTTACTTTTTAATGGCTTGAGTTTACTTAGGACCAAGCTTGTCCATACATACCAGTACAATTCCAGTGTACTGACGTCCCTTTTGCTGGGGACGCAAAATTTGTGTTATGATTGTAGGTGGATCAGTAGCAGGTACTTCAGCTCATCGGCAGTAGCATCCTTCATCTTCCACTGCCCCTTTTGATGAGCCCCTTTCTTCCTCGGGGCACTGCGTGGCTCATGACACTTCTGTTTAGACTTTATTTTGATGTTTTTGTAAGGTATAGCTGGAGGCTTGTTACTGACAAGTATTGTATCATCCCTTGTATCCTAGAGGCTCCGTAGACAGTAAACTGTGGGATTTTGGCCTATGTATGTATGTATATATATATATATATATGTCGGGCATTGTAAATTGTAAACTTGTTCGCAATGTTAATAGTGTGGTTATGTTTGAAAAATGATTTAGTTATAATTGGTAAGATCTTTGGCTTACAAGTAATAAACAACACAGGGGTAACGCGTGGGTTAGGAAAGGCACCCAGGTCCGCTTGACTAGGGCTACCCGGTCAGGCGCCGGTCATGTCCCCCGAATTGGGGCGTGACATTCAACTTCAATTGAAGTAGCTGCATTATTGGGGGGATCATCAGCCACGATGGTATCAACTGTGGGAGAAGGAAAGTCAAATGGTTGTTGAGTCATCTCAATGGTCTTTAAAACCTTGGCTAATTCTGATTGCAAATCAAAATCTTCTTGACTAGCTTCCATTAAAGCATCACGGCGAGAGTTCAAGAAAGCCCAACTCACCTCCGAATCAAAACTCTCCTCAAGAAGAGCATAGTCCCTTTTCCACAAGGTGATATCATTTTTCAATGTTTGATTTTTATTTAAAGTGGCATTAAGGGTGGCTTCAAGAGAGGCTCGAGAGTCTTCTAAGGCACGTTCCTTATCAGAGGAAGCTTGCAAATCAGCCTAAGCTTGAGATAAGTTTTGTACTAGCTCTCCCGCGTATTTTTCTTTCTTGCTTAACAGAACTTTAAGTTCTCTAATCTCCTCACTTGACTTAGATAGCTTGCTCGGAAAAAGAACATTCCTGGCGCTCTTTTTCCTTCTCCACCTTGCCGAAAGAAGCTTTGTCTCCGTCTAATTCAGAAGTTAAAGCTTGTTTTTGTTGCTCCAAATTGTTATTGTTCTCTTGTAAATCCTTTATCTTTTTTTGAGCATTCTTTAGTTGCTCTTGCCAACTGTTTTCTTTAATATCAGCTTCAAGAATAGCTCGGTCAGATTCACGAGCTTTCTTTTCCAAAAGTGAAACTCTTCTCATAAGTTGCGTGCCTATAAGATTAGCCTGTAAAAAAAGGTATATATAAGTAGAAATTAAAGGGAAAATTTCTTTCTTAAAAGGGAGGTGGAAAGGAAAATACCTTCAAAGTACTATGAACTGTGTCGTTCATTAAAGTCAAACAACTATGACTGTCCATTTTCCTTTTCTCTACTTCCCCGATTAAGGGTTCGAGCCAAACGTCCGCCCCACCTGATTTCCTCAAAAGACTTCTGTTAGCCGGAACATCAAGTGTCACGCTCCTCATAGCCATGCTTCTGTTGATGGAACTTTTGTCCAGGTGATTAACAGAAGAAGAGGGAGCAATATAAGGAGGTACGGTAGAGGAGGTGAAAACAACAGAATTTAAAAAGGTTGAAACAAGTACGGGGGCAGAGGTTGGTAAGAAAATAGGAATGGAAATGATAGCGGGTGTAACACTTGAATTGATAGGAGAAACAAGAGGAACTGAAACAAAATTTGAAAGAGGGGTTTCCTCCAAAACCGGACCAAAATCACCACCCTCAAAACCTTCACTGAAAAGGCATTGAGTAGATTCAGGAGTATCATTAGGAACAGTTTCATCATCAGAGATGATAGTAACGGGCTCGGAGGTACGAGCAGGAGAAGCTTCAATATCATCCTTAGAAACTATCACATGCGTCCTAGACCTAGGACGAGCTGTCAAAGAGGTATCATCATCTTCATCAATATCAGAATCTTCTTCAATTGATTTCCTCTTTGTTAAAACATCTTGTGTCCTCCCTAGAGCTAAGGGAGCATTGGAAGAAGCTCTAAGGGTAGTAGCTACTTCAGCTGACATCCCTCGATTGGAAAATCCTGATAATAAGAAGGATATAAGATTGGATATAGAAAAAGAGAAAATTTAGTCTATGCAAAAGTAATACTAAATGTGTACCATGAGTTTTAACTCTCCGGCCATGTTTGGTAGAAATTGATTTCCAAGTACGTGCTTCCATAGGTACGGCGTTCAAGATAGCATCTACCCAAGCACGGAAGCCAGGGACGAGTTCCACATCTCCCATGGTAGCTATCAACAAGAAAAACAAAAAGGCTTTAAAAATAAAATTTCAAAATATCAAAAATAGACACGGTAAGAAATGAAATACTTACCTGTCATGTTCCACTTCTGCGGAAAAGGCATGTTTGATCCACCCACCAAATCAATTGTGGGAACACTTACGAACCGTGTGTACCAGCCACGGTCGTTGATATCCTCAGGGTTTATCAAAACCCTCTAACCTCTCGCAGACAATGAAAAAACTCCATTACGAAAGAGTTTGGGATGGTAGAGGTGAATCGGATGAGGAAAAGTAAAATCCACATCCGCTCTGGTCGATATGAACCTTAAGCATGCCACTACTCTCCATACCAGGGGACCAGTTTGAGCTAAACAGATTTTAACGAAACGGAAAAATTCAAGAATGACTGGGTCACTGGCAGGGGTAAATCCTACAGTGAAAGGATAAGTATAAACACAAGAAAAACCGGCTCTATAAGAAGAAATTCTCTGGTTAGGGTTGAGTATAACTATGGGAGTACTATCTTTCCAACGACAATCTTTTCGAACAATTGGGATCAGCGGTTCAGTAATTAAAGAAGGGTATTTATCAACTTTTTCCAATTTAAGCATTTTCTCATAAAGAGTTTCTTTGTCATGCTCAAAAGATAGATCTAACGGTACAATTTCTTCTACCGTTGGTTCGTGAAGGTGTTTAGCAGGTTCTTTTCCTTTAGAAGAAGATTTGTTAGATAAAGATCCTCTAGAAGAGGTACCAGAAATAGAAGGGATGGTAGAACCAGATATGCCACCCCGTGTTGATCTTGTACCACGAGGGACACTTACTCCACCTCTTCTATGTCTTGTGGGAGCATTGGGAAAACTATCGAGTATGGGAACTCTTTTTGGGGTAGGATGTGAAGATGCCATTGTTCAATAAATTTTTGCAGAAGAAAAACAGAAGGAAGAAGTGAGGAGTCACTTGATGAAAAAGATAACTAAAGAAGAAGAAATCGAAAGAGTATATGGAAAGCAACTGGTGAACTAAGAAAAGTAATGATGAAATGCTTATAATAAAGGTAACTATCACTTCGTGAACAGTGAAGAAAAAAGTTGCAGAACCGCAGAACTAGTAAAGAAGTGACACGTATGTGATGCATTAAATGGAAGGGACAATTGAAACGTCAACACTGACATAACATTTA
This sequence comes from Nicotiana noctiflora, assembly GCA_032618575.1. Taxonomy (NCBI): domain Eukaryota; kingdom Viridiplantae; phylum Streptophyta; class Magnoliopsida; order Solanales; family Solanaceae; genus Nicotiana; species Nicotiana noctiflora. Next base: position 91,738 of record JASVEL010013785.1, on the reverse strand, counting down.
TTGTGACAAAAATTTCCTTTTTAATGAGAATCCACTTCCCAAATATTTAAAAGATAAATAAATGGAAAGTGGGGGGACTATGTGTATTGGGAAAAAGTTTTTTTAATGACGTGGCAAGACACGTGGAATGGTCAAAAGGTTATTATTCCAAAAGATAATAAATAAATAAAAGATGCGAGGAGACAAATTAGACACGGGACGTAATTCAACTACGATTCCCGTACCTGTTTAGAGCGGGTTGGAATGTAATTCTAAAGACAAAGGATAAAATAGCAAATAGATATGAGTTCCGTATCAATTCAAGACATTCAAGGGTGACGGATCAAAAAGCATTTAAAGCATGGATCTGGAGGCAGAAAGAAGTCCAAATTCAATCATTAAGTACCTGATACGTTGAAGAATTGACATTTAATAAGAATGATTGTGTAACGACCTATTTAATGTCATTTATTACTCATAATTATGTCATTAAAGCCTATGTTTTATTCTTCTATCTAGGATGGGCTATAAAAGGAGGAAGTTGTACCATTTGTGAACACGATCAACTATTGAAAGCCTACTCAAATACAATTTTCTTTATTGTTCAGTCTTATTATTGAAAGTCTATTACACTTTTCGGTCTCTTGCACTACAACATTTTAGGCCTACAACCACCCATGAGAAGTGTGGCCTAAAATGACAAGAAGTGTTGCATTTGGGCAACGGCAACACTTTATGGCTTTAGGCAACGCTTTTTTGGGGGTGGCCTAAAGTACCGTAACCTTTGACTATTGGCCACGCTTTGTAGGTGTTGCCTTAGAAACCACACTTTAAAAGTGTGGCCAATACGGTACAAAGGCCACACTTATATTTTCTGATATAGCCACGCTTTTGTGACATAAGGCTACACTTATAAAGCGTCATTATTGTCACGTTATAGGTTATGCTTAGAAAGTGTGGCTTCTATAGCAACATTTATCATTAACAATGCCAGATTAACATTCCCTATGGCCACACTTTTTAAGTGTGGCCATTTTGTCTACATTACAAAATTATTTTACAAAATCCGTATATATTAGCCACCATTTTGTGGTTAAAAAACTATATTTGTTTGCATCAAGTTCTCTCTCTCTCTCTCTCACACACACACACACACACACACACACACACATATATATATATATATATATATATATATGTATGTATGTATATATATATATATATATATATATATATGTATGTATGTATGTATGTATGTATGTATGTATGTATGTATGTATGTATGAAGCATTAATTTAAATGATAAGTAATAGAATAAAAATAATTCAAATAAATTTCAACAAAAGTGTTCAAGAAGTTCGCTAGCAAAGACCTCTACAAAATCAAATGTACTCATATTTAGTGTCAACAAAAATAAACAACTTGTTCAAAAGGTCTTCACCATTCACTTTAATGATTCAAATTGATTTGTGGCCACCATTTTCAATTGCTTGACCTGTATTTTCCTACACATTCAAAATGAAAAAATTAGGAAGAAATACTTATAATGAGAACAAGGATCAAAAGAAAGCCTCAAAATACTTTCACTTCTTCAGAATAAGTTGAACTTATATGCAGTTAATAAGTGGTAAAAGAAGTAATTAATAAAAGATTACTCTGGTCACATGTAACGAGTTATAATCTAAGTAGCTCCAGGAAATTGAGGTCACGTACCCACTTCCTTTATATATGAAGACAATGTTTTCTTTATTTTAATTTCACAATATCACTAGTCATGTCTCTTTATTATCGTTTCTACAGCTAGCGTCACATCTTTTGGTGTCTTTCATGTGATGTATCTCTGAATCAAAATGAACAACATGTTCCATAACAAGAGTCCTTAGAATGGTAGAGAAGAGGTGAAGTTCAACAAATGACAGGGGAAACTCAGAGTTTATTTTACCAAAGAAGACATATAAAACAACTAAAAGAAAACCTAATCTATAGTGCAGTGAAATCCTTCAAAAAGGGGCGACAGGGTCACTTAAATTGCAATTGTAAGAGCAAAGACGAGCTCACGCTCTGTATCATGGCTACACAGATGTGCACCAAGTACTTACAAAACTGCTAGAATCCTAATAACACTATGAATAACATTCTAACACTCGCGGATATGCGCCAAACTCCTACTATAAATGATACAGTCCTACGAATACGAAAATGATTTTGACCTCCCACATAAGAACGTATACCTCTATAGGCAAGCATGCTTAAACTTGTTAATTCATTTTCACATCGAACATCAAACTTTGAGGTCACTTCTTTAGTGCCTAAAAATCTTAAGAAGCATATTTGCTATATAATAAAGGGTTGCCCGGTGTACAAAGCTCCCCCAATGCGTGGGTTCCGGGTAAGGGCCGGACCACAAAGGTCTAGTGTACGCAACCTTAGTCTATATTTTTGCAAGAGGTCTGTTTCCACAATTCGAATTTGTAACCTCCTAGTCACATGGCAACAACTTTAATAGTTACCGACATAATTTATTGAAGACGAGAGAAAATTCAGACTAGCATAACAAAATAAGAGACGCGAGAAGTAAAGATCGGCAAATGTAGTAATTGGGGAACTGGATTAAGAATATACAGAGAACTACTTTTAACCATGTAACCTTTTCAAGATTCCGTCCTTCGACTTATGATGGTTTATATCAAATTTTCAAGTCTTAATTTTTTATCCAGTTTCATTAACAATCCTCGGGATATCACTAAGTTTTCACATCCATGTTTCAGAGACATGTATCTCCTCGGAATATTGAATTGTACCTAGTGCAAGTTTATCTCCACAAGATATTAGCAACAACCAAATGTTTCTACACCATTTACTTCTCATGACGATATGCTTATATGTCATAAAATTTACATCCTGAACAAGTAGACAACAACAATAACAAACCCAGTATATTCTTAACAGGTGGGATCTGGGGAGGGTAGTGTGTACGTGCAGTCATTACCTCTACCTAATGAAGGTAGAAATCATGTACAAGTAAACATTGCCAAAAAATAGCACTATAAAAAATACAAAAAACTAGGCATAGAGACCATTATATTGACCTTTTAATAAAAAATATTATTACGAAATCATTATGCATGAACTTGAAATATTTATAGATAACAGTGTTCCAAAATGATCTCCGTAAAGAAACAAAATACCTATCGAGATACCAATAAACAACTTGCAAATATTTTTATCTATAGTATACTTTCAAACTTTATGACTCCTAGAATCTTAGTCATGGCAATAGATTTTTATTTCTATCACACACTTATAGAAAGCATAATTTTGTAAGTTACTTAAGATTGGGTAGAATCTTAGTCATGGCAATAGATTTCTCTATTATTTTCTAGTTTTAATCGAAATTGCATATTTTGGTTAAACAAGGATAGGTTATATTATATATCTAGGATTGACTGCATCATAAGAAAACTTATGTATTAGCAATTGAAAAAATTAATCGCATGCACTGAAGTAATTTCCCAAAATGATTATTTGTTCACTTCTGACAAAAGGCACAATCAGTTAAACTAATACTGCTACATACAAAAATACAGAAATTTTAATGAAGAACCAACTCAAATTTTAGTACTACTAGAAAAGAGCCTATCGAAGAATGTATTATACATATACAGGTTAGCATTAATATTAGCTGTGTTTGGCTCCAACATCTAGTTAGCTGGTCCTTTGCAGCACACCCTTAGCTTGTCGTTGTTGATTCTCATCGTCCATCTGGACAACACTCAGAAGTTGCTCGTCATCCTTTGCATTATAATCTTCCCATAAGTCTGGACAACACTCAGATACATCTTCTAACATCCGATTTAGCTCATCTGAGTCCATTATTTCCCATGTATCCAAGCCAAGCACATCTTGATCAGAGCTAATCAAATTCAATTGAGACATATCATCCACTTTTGAATGTTCCACATGCGCTGAATTGCTGCACTTATCAGGCACCGACTCGTCAAAATTATTGGGCATGGCTTCAACAGAATGTAGCCCACAAGTATAAGTCACCTCTGGTTCTAGTACTGCTGCTAATGGATCAACAATATCTGCTGCTACATCATGAATCTCGGGTTCACCATCCCACTGATACAAGTAATCAGGAACTTCAGCTGGTTCGGCCGCTAATGGTTCAAAAACACTATTATTCATCACCATTGATTCTTGAAAAGCCATCGTTCCAGAGTGTTCCGAATTCTTGCACATATTATAATAATCATTAGTAGCCAAAAAGCCATCAACAAAACTCGTTACCACATCAATTCCATCGGAAATATTATTCAACGTCGTGATTGTGGATGTTTCGTCGGATGAACTGTTAACGTGCTTCAGCTTCTTGATGGCGCAGAGAACATAATCTCTACGGTCTTCGTTGAACTTGTGTAGAATAACCTTAGAAAGTTGGTACTCCTTCATCAGCCAATGTCCATCTTTCTCATCTTCAGGGTAAAACTTTTTATTCTTGTAAGACAAACACGTCTTGGATCCTATATTAACCACTGAAGATGTATTTTTGTAGTGAACTGGTTTGTCCTTGGCTTCCTGTTTCCAAGTTCCCTTGTTTCCGACAGAGCGATGATACCTGGCGTTGCTCTTCTTCTTCAACTTTGTGATGAAATAGCGATAATTGGTGCTGTCATCATCATCACCACAGGGTACTCCGTTGTCGTAAATCTCCCAAGGTTCTTGTTTGCCATAGACATCAACGTTAGTGGTAATAAATCCAGCATCGCGCATCTCTTGTCCAGCGACGAATCTCAATAGGAACGTAAGTCCTTCTGAATCGGTGGGACGAAAGCGGAAACCATCTTGACCTAGCTGCTCCATGAATCTCAAACGCAACTTTGTTCTGAACGCAACTTCAAGAGAGTGAATGAGGTTTGAGAGTATTAACCTGGCTGTATTTATAGGAGTCTCAAGTCGCTAGGTTTAGGAAATTATTACTTAGGCAACAATTAAGTATTTAATTACTTATGGAAACTTTTCTTTATGTAAAACAAAGAAAAGTAACTGACTATTACTTAGGCAACAGTAGGTAGCGTTAAATATTTCTTATACCCAAAGTAACTAACTTATGGAAACTTTTCTTTTTCCAATCATATATATATATATATATATATATATTGATTTTTACCTACCTATACCATATATGAAACCTTATTACCCTAAATGTATTGATTTTACCTACCTACAGAGGCGGATCCAGAATTTTGAGGCTCCGGGTGCCACAAATTTTAAATGTATTCATGTTACAAGTTACATTGTTTAAAAAGTGTATAAATTTAATCGACTTGGTTTATTTGAATTTCGGTTCGAGTTATTCGTCTTTGAGGTTAATATAGACAAATCGATCGAGCAAAAACATATGTAATAATTATGATAACTTGGCAAAAAAAGCATATGATTCTACTAGAATAGCCATTTTGTACAAGAAAAAATGGCTTGTTATCAATTTATATTTAGATACTCAAAGCAAAACTTATACGAATAAACACTCTAAATATTAAAATAGAAGCAAGTTTATGAACATTATTTAATTTAATATTTTCTATGAAAATTTACTCACTCGATATTATATACAATTGTCTTGCTTTAGAGCAATTTGACAATAAAATGAACTTTCATCCCTGATGAGAACAATAGCAAATTTAAGGATTTATATTTATCTTTTATTTTTTGGTTTCTGCAAATAGTGGAGATTTTTTTTTTGACAAGGAGAAGATATACTTGTGAAAGAATTTTTTTTTTATATTTCATGTTCAATGTTTAAAGAAAAAAAAGGAGAAAAGAAATTTTAAAATGAACTAATAAAATGAAAGAAAAAGTGAAACTAATAAACAAAAAAGAGCAATTAAGAAAAGAGAAAGAAGAAACAAAGGTGTAAAACTCCTCTCGTATCCATAGGGGTCTTAATGCAGACAAATAAAACTATTTGGACGAGTGAAATAGGCTGGATTCGATCTCCTACCTCCAGGTTGGAAATTGTAATGTCTTGCCAATGGCACCATGAGTGATTTTGTTACTGGGGTGCCACCTATATATTTTATACACATTCCTTCTATATATACATGCATGCATACATACTATTGCATAATCTCGACTAAAGCTTGTGGGTGCCGTACCACCCCGTCTTACAGATATAGATCAGCCCCTGCCTACCTATACCATATATGAAACCTTATTACCCTAAATGTGCACAATTTGTTAATTACCCCAAGTTCACGTTTTACTTAAAAATTTTGTATCATTAGATTATTAGGCATTAAAAGGGCAGAATATTCCCTAAAAACGGGATAAAATTAAGGAGAGAATCTTTGTGTTAATTGATTCTACATTAAATTCAATTTTTAAAAAGAGAAAGGAGATTTCTCATCTACGTATTTTTCTCTAGACACTATCAACCATCATTCACACCTTATTTTCCCGTGCGTTTAATTCCCTGTTACTGAGGATATTTAATATGAATTGGGCAGCACAGGATGAGTACGATCTCAGTACAACCACAATGTGACATATTTTCCTCCTTGTGTCCAACTTTGTCCATGTTTTCATGCTAATGTTCATCTTCCATAAATAACTATATTTTAGGTAACCGTTAATACATAACGATGAAAGAAACTTGATGTATCTATACCATGTGTAAACTACCATAGTAACCAATCTAATATTTCTTCTCAGGTTAACATAATCAAGAAGACTGGAGTTAGTGAAGTTGGCACAAAGAAAAATAAGCGGGTATGCGTGAAAAAATTACAAGGTTCTTAGGTGGTTGCGTTCACTTTCTTGGATTTTTTGCTTTATGTTGTCTGGTTCTTTCTCTCCGATTGCTAGTATTATATTCATTATCATTTTGTTTCTCTTTTAGAACATGAATCTGTTATTATTTTTTTGGTATTCCAATTATTTTAGAGGATGAAAGAATTTACTTTATTATAAAGGTGTAATACTTTTTTTTTCTTGTGACTTCTTGTGCAGCATTCTTGAAGAAAGTGATGTCAATTACTGTCAGTGAAAAGCTTGACTTGTGGAGAGTTGGTTTTATAAGATTTAGTTTAGAAGTTGAGGAAAATTAATTCGAATTAGGAGCGATCTTAAAGTACTTACACATTGAAATTACTATCCACTACAACATTACGCATCTATAGCTATGAAAAACACTGTAGCTAAATATGAAAATTTTCGTGGAAAACACTTTAGCTATAATATTTTTTTTCCGTAGCATTCGTAGCAAAATATAGCGTAGCTAAATGTCAGCTACAGACTTTATATGATCTGTGGCTAAGGACTAATACTTATTGCCACGGAATTTTTTATATTGTAGCGATGATGGTAGAAGGTTTTTGCTACAAACAGAAGTACTTATAGCAAGTGATTTTATTCTTTTGCCACGACGAACAAATTTGTAGTTATCTTTATATTGTAGCCACGAAATGTTGTATTGTTGTCACGACCCTAGTTCACCAATCGTCAACATGTCGTGATGGCACCCAGTCCCCACGACTAGGTAAGCCTAACACGTTGCGGAATATACAAGCTATAAACACTTAAATAAGAAACAACGGAAAAAAATATCATAAAAAGATATGTAATCCGTGCCGCTTGGCACATACATCCTTCAACACATTGTGTAAACACTACCAAAATCCGGAATCTCACGGGTAACACAGACTAAAAGAGGAAATACAACTGTGGCTCTATGTGTAAAGAGTATCTAACAACGAAATGAAGAAAAAAAATGTCAACTAATACTATCAGAATAGAAGGAAAAGTCTCCGGATCCGCGGACGTAGCAGATCATACCTCGACGTCTCCCTGAAAGCTGCGGAATCACCTAGTACGAGTCTGCTCTGATGTACCTGGATCTGCACAACAAACGTGTGCAGAAGAGTAGCATGAGTACACCACGGCGGTACTCAGTAAGTGCCAAGCCTAACCTCGATGGAGTAGTGACGAGGAAGGTCAGGGCCCTACTGAGAAAACAATAATATAATGATGATAACAAAAATAAACAGTTTAAATGATAATAATTTCCGAAATAACAACAATAAGATGATTACGGCAACCGTCTACAATTAAACTAACAACAATTAACCAACTCAATAAAACAAGTCCAGGACCTGTGGGAATCGAACCCACCATCGCATTGACAGTACCTCTGGGTCTCCGGGAATCGAACCCGCAGCCCATGTCTCAATAAATAATCAATAACTCGGGATCTCCGGGAATCGAACCCGCAGTCCCTACCAATAACTCAGGATCTCGGGAATCGAACCCGTAGTCCCTACCAATAACTCAGGATCTCGGGAATCGAACCCGCAGTCCCTACCAATAACTCAGGATCTCGGGAATCGAACCCGCAGTCCCTACCAATATCACTCCGGGTCTCTGGGAATTGAACCCATAGCCCTAGGTCTCCGGGAATTGAACCCGCAGTCCACAAGCACAGCAAATAAAGGAATGCACAGAGAGAATAAATTATGCTTAACTATAACTTCACCGAAAAATAGTGCCAATAATTATCAAGATGTTCCAATAAGACAATTAGGCAACCAAACAATTAAGTACTACCTAATCATGCTTTTCTAACTACTACCGGTAAAAATATCAAATTAACAGCTAAAAACAGGAATATCACTCATCGAACATTTTAAACAAAGTATGTGTTCAACAACCAGCGCATGTACACGCCCGTCACCTCGCGTACAAGGCATTTAAACTATCACATAATATCCTAGGGATGAAAATTCCCCCACACGAAGTTAGACAAGCCACTTACCTCAATTCCGGTACAAAACCGCAAAGAAATAACTCTCTTGCTGCGAACGTCGGTCTCCACAAGTGTAGTATCTGATAAAAATCAATAGAATCACATCAAAATAGGCCAATTGGGCATTACCCAATCAAAATAACTCAAAACACACCAAAACCCACAAGTTGCCAAAACCCGACTTTTGGTACGCTTATCGAAAAATCACAAAAATTATATATTCGGGTTCCTTATCTCAATACTAGTCCATGCATATAAAATTTATCAAAATCGGACTCCGTTTGCCCATTCAAATCAAAGGTTTTCAAACATTTAGGCCTAGGGCTCAAACCCACCTTTAATCTTCCATTTTCAGTGAAATAATCACGGATTTCATGATAAACCAACGGATTAAGGTCAAGAAACTTACCCCCGATGATTTCCCGATGAAATCCCAGCGTTTCCCCTTCAATTACCTCTCTTGGAGCTCAAAAATGGCGTTTTTTGTTTATGGGGTCGCGGCTGTTATGTTCTGGTTTTTAAGTCACTGCCACACATTTTTCTTCATCGCGTTTGCGTTGCTTGGCACGCGTTCGCGATGCTCTGACCTATTAACCCTTCGCGTTCGCGTCCCCCATCTCGTGTTCGCGATGCCTTGACCAAACGAACCTTCGCGAACGCGGCTACATTCACGCATTCGCGCTGAAGAAACATCCCAGCCCTCCAAAATTGAACTACGCGAACGCGAGCTAGCCATCGCGAACGCGATGGTCTAACAACTAACCTTACATGAATGCGGCTTAGCCATCGCGACCGCGATGCCCCCAGCAGCTGACCCTTCGCGAACGCGTGACCTGCCACGCGAACGCGATGACCAAGGGTCTACTGCACTGCTGCTGCATTGTTTCTACAGTTTTGTGCTTCAAAACAACCTGGATGGTGGTCCGGATTCATCCCGAGGCCCCCGGGACCCCAACAAAAACCACCAACATATTCCAAAACACGATACGAACTTGTTCCAATCATAAAAACACGTCTAACAACATCAAAACCCAAAATTCACATCGAATTCAAGCCTAAATTTCTTAAAACTTTCCGAATTGCACATTCGATCTAAAACCCGTCCAAACGACGTCCGAATGAACTGAAAATTTGCGGACATATCCAAAATCACGTAACGAAGCTACAGAAATTGTCGGATTTCCATTACGACCCCCGGATCCAAATCTCACCTATCGTTCGGATTCGTCAAAATTTCAAACTTCGGCATTTCAAGCCTAACTGAGCTACGGACCTCCAAAATACATTCCGGACGAGCTACGGATGCCTCACGAGTTGGACTTGAAATGATGAAGTCTGAATACTAGACTGGTAGCTGTTGTTATAAGCAAACTCCGCCAGCGGTAAGAAGTGATCCCATGAACCTCCAAACTCAATCACGCACGCACGGAGCATATCCTCCAAAATCCGAATAGTGCGCTCGGACTGCCCATCAGTCTGGGGGTGAAATGCTGTGCTCAGCTCCACCCGAGTACCTAACTCCGCTGTACAGCCCTCCAGAATCGCGAAGTGAATTGAGTGCCTCTATCTGAAATAATGGAAACTGGAATACCGTGCGGCCGAACTATCTCTCTGATATAGATCTCCGCCAGTCGCTCCGATGAATAAGTAGTGCTCACCAGTATAAAGTGGGCGGACTTGGTCAGTCGATCCACGATAACCCAAATGGAATCAAACTTCCTAACAGTCCGTGGAAGCCCAGATACAAAGTCCATGGTGATGCGCTCCCATTTCCACTCGGGAATCTCAATCTGCTGCATCAATCCACCCGGACGCTGATGCTCATACTTCACCTGCTGGCGGTTGAGGCATCTAGAAACATAATCAACTATATCCCTTTTCATCCGCCTCCACCAGTAATGCTGTTTCAAGTCCTGATACATCTTCGCGGCACCTGGATGGATGGAATACCGCGAGCTGTGGGCCTCTGATAGAATCAGCTCTCGAAGATCATCTACATTGGGCACATAGATACGCCCCCGCATCCTCATAACTCCATCATCCCCGATGGCAACATCTCGAGCATCACCATGCCGAACTCTATCCTGAAAGACAAGCAAATGAGGGTCGTCGAGCTGACGCTCCCTGATGCGGTCAAATAGAGAAGACCGAGAAACCACACATGCCAGAATCCGGCTGGGCTCCGAAAGTTCCAGTCTAACAAACTGCCTGGCCAAAGCCCGAACATCCATCGCCATAGGCCTCTCCGAAGCTGGTAGATATGCTAAACTCCCCAAACTCTCTGCCCGACGACTCAAGGCATCAGCAACCACATTAGCCTTGCCCGGATGATAGAGAATAGTAATATCATAGTCCTTCGGTAGTTCCAACCATCTCCTCTGACGCATATTCAGGTCCTTCTGCTTAAGCAAGTGCTGCAAGCTCCGGTGATCATTGTAGATCTCACAAGGAACCCCATATAAATAATGACGCCAAATCTTCAAGGCGTGAACAATGGCAGCAAGCTCCAAATCATGAATAGGGTAATTCTTCTTATGCACCTTCAGATGTCTTGACGCGTAGGAAATCACCCTACCGTCCTGCATCAATACCGCACCGAGTCCAACTCGTGAGGCATCACAATATACAGTATAGGACCCCGAACTTGTAGGCAACATCAATATAGGGGCCAAAGTCAAAGCTGTCTTGAGCTTCTGAAAGCTCGCCTCACACTCGTCTGTCCACTGGAAAGGGGCACCCTTTTGGGTCAATCTGGTCATAGGTGCTGCAATCGAAGAGAACCCCTCTACGAAACGACGGTAATAGCCCGCCAAACCAAGGAAACTACGAATCTCAGTAGCGGAGGAGGGTCTGGGCCAACTCTGCACGGCCTCCACCTTCCTCGGATCTACTCGAATACCATCACTCGACACCACGTGGCCCAAAAATGCCACCGAACTCAACCAGAATTCACATTTAGAGAACTTGGCATAAAGCTGCTTCTCCCTCAGAATCTGAAGCACTATCCTCAAATGCTGCTCGTGCTCTTCCCGGCTCCGGGAATATACTAGAATATCATCAATGAAGACAATCACGAACGAGTCCAGATAAGGCTCGAACACACTGTGCATCAAATTCATAAAGGCTGCTGGGGCATTAGTCAGCCCAAAGACATCACGAGGAACTCATAGTGACCATACCGAGTCCTGAAGGCAGTCTTCAGGATATCTGGCTCCCGAATCTTCAACTGGTGATACCCAGAGCGCAAATCAATCTTAGAAAACACATGTGCGCCCTGTAGCTGGTCAAATAAATCATCAATACGGGGCAAAGAATACCGTTTCTTCACTATAACCTTGTTCAGCTGACGATAGTCAATACACATACGCATAGAACCGTCTTTTTCCTTCACAAACAATACAGGAGCACCCCAAGGCAAAACACTGGGTCAAATGAAACCCTTGCCTAATAACTCCTGTAACTGGTCCTTCAACTCCTTCAACTCAAGAGGAGCCATACGGTACGGTGGAATAGAAATGGGTTGAGTGCCCGGCAACAAATCAATAGCAAAGTCAATATCTCTGTCGGGCGGCATGCCCGGGAGATCAGCTGGAAATACATCAGCAAAGTCACGTACCACAGGAACAGAATCAATAAAGGGAGTGTCAATACTGACGTCCCGCACATAGGCTAGATAAGCAGCACACCCCTTCTCAACCATACGCTGAGCTCTGAGAAAAGAAATAACACGGCTAGGGGTGTGATCTAGAGTACCACTCCACTCAATACGTGGAATGCCTGGCATAGCCAACGTCATGGTCTTGGCGTGACAATCAAGAATAACATAATGGGACGACAACCAGTCCATGCCCAGAATAATATCAAAATCGACCATACCGAGCAACAATAGATCCGCTCTGGTCTCAAAATCATAAATGGTAACCAAACACGACCGATATACATGGTCCACAGCCAAAGAATCACCCACCGGAGTGGAAACATAAATGAGGGCACTCAAAGAATCCTGATAATAGGTGAATTTGACTATATTTATGCCCTAAATAATCACGCTTTATTATTGTTTTGATATTGTTTATGATGAAACAAATGCTTTTATTAGTGTTATTAGTGTGTTATAGGTACACTTGAGCTAATGAAGACTAAAAGAGCAAGTTTTGGAGTCAAAAGATGGTGAAAAAGGCCAAAATGTGGTACAAGTCAAGAACTTATGTTGAAAGTAGCCGAGAAGGTGTGATTCCGAGTTATATGGATGTTATGGAATGAATTTAAGTGATTTGGAGCTTTGAAGTCTGAGTAAAAGCTCAAGGAATTAAGTCGGGATCGAGTTCGGGGGTCAAATTTGATAAGTGTAGAACAAGCGAAGAATGGATGAGGCATATTGTGCACTGTTTAGTAAATTGGACATAACGTTTCGCTCAGATCTCCAATGTGGCTGCATAATATATGGTTGGAAAGATAATTCAAAGGGCTAGAACATTCATGTTTTGAGTTTTTCCAAATTCGCAACGGAACAGGGTTAATAACCGCGGTTTCTCCGCGACCGCGGATGAACCGCGGAAAAACTGGCTCTCTGAAGTTTTACTGTTCGCGGTCCGTCCGCGGCCGCGAACGAACCGCGGAAGTCACCGCTGCAGCAAATCCCAATTGGATTCAAACTTAGTTTTTAAGCCCTAAAACCTCTATATAAACTCCTAGTTTGCCCCATAGAGGCATGTACTTTATTTTCTTCAATACTTTTGCAAGGTTTTAGTAGGAGAGATTCCTCTCAAACTCTTTCTATTATTTTATATCAAGCAATTCTTTATGATTTCAATTATTATTCTTTTTGTTTCTTCAAGCATGAGTAGCTAAATTCTTTTCTAAGGTTTTGATGGAACCTATGGATTGATGAACTTATCGTTTATGTGATTACAAATTGTGACTTAGATTTCTATTTGTTCAACTTCATTCTTATTGTAGTTAATTGGTAGACGTCCCAATTAGCGGTGCCTATTTAGTGTGCATAACTTGGAAAAGAGTGCATATTTAGGTTTATTGTTGAACAACACCACACCTAGGTTATTAGAGGAATCTATAATTTTAGGCGTAAAGACGGGATTAGGAATAACGAAGTCTTGGGTGCAATCTAAAGTGAACTATTCAAATTAAAGCTAGCTAGGGTAGCTCGGGAGAGTGCACTAGTAAATTATTGTAATTGCTCGGGAGAGGGTTACAATACACATAGCGTTCATGATTGATAGAATATATTAACAATTTGTATGAGCATAACGATAAGGGATTCCGTCAATAGGGGAAATCAATACCTTAGTCTTTCTCTACATTATTTCATTCAACATTCAATTCTTTCTTTTAAAGCTTTCTTTAATTCTTGCAAACTAGATATTCGAAAATCATACACAAAAATATTCTAAATTTTGGGAACTTGATTCGTAAGTACTCTTGGGTTGTGAAAGTTGTGATTGATAGGTTAATTCTCTGTGGGATCGATCTTGGACTTATTAAACCAAGTTATATTGACTACGACCGTTGCTTGGACGTGAATCAAATCCCGAGCCGTTGCCGGGGAATTAACGGAATTATCAATTGCCATTACCAGAACTTCAAGATTCTTGTGTATTCAGGTTCTTTCTACACTCTACATTGAATATTTTGACGTTTGTTGATTTGGGTATTCAGGTGCATGCCTAGAAAATCTGCAAGGACTGGAGAACTAATTGAAGGACTCTCAGACCCCGAGCAAACTTTCCGGGTGCGCAACAAAGCCATCAAACAAATTCAACAATCTCAACAACCAATCAAACTAGACTTCGACATGGGTGACATGAACGCTCAAAACCAGCAAGCCGGGCTAAACATGCAAGAGGCACAGGAGGCACAAGAAGGTGCATTGTTCGACTGGGCACAACCCACAGCGGATAATTTGGCAACTGCCATCGTTGTGCCAGCAATTCAAGTTGAGTCTTTCCAGATTACCAACAACATGCTTCACTTGTTGCAAAACAAGGGATTATTCTCTGGGTCTCAGGTTGAAGATCCACAGCAGCACCTCAAAAACTTTCTATCAATATGCAAAACACAAAGGCAACCGAATGTAAATCCGGAAGCCATCAAATTACTACTTTTTCCATTCTCAGTTACAGGAGCAGCACAGATATGGCTAAACTCACTCCCAATAAACTCCATTGCAACTTGGGATGAGTTAGTCAAACAATTCCACAACAAGTTTCATCCACCCAACAAAACAGCTCAACAAATTGATGAGATAGTGAGCTTCAAACAAAAACCATTGGAAACACTACATGAAACTTGGGGGAGATTCAAAGGCATGCTTGTTATGTGTCCTCACCATGGGATTCCTGAACAGATGTTGGGTCAAAGGTTCTACATGGGACTTTCAGACAGTATGAAGAATATTGTAGATGCTTCAGCAGGTGGGGCTTTTCTGAGCAAGACTTGGAGAGAAGGCCAAAATTTGCTAGACAAGATGGCTCAAAATTCCGGGTGGACGTCCAGGAATGCTCCTATCACACCAGTAGTACACTCTGTACCTCTGCATCCATCCAACACTCTAGAGGAGAACATGGCAACTTTATTGACACGGATGAGCATCCTAACAAAGAAGGTGGAAGAATCAGGGGTTAAGCAGCAAGTTCACATTGTAGATACTACCAATGGTGGTTTATGCACATCTTGCATTAGCCAACCCATAGGTAATCCATGGGCTGCAGACCAAGAACATCATCATCAGCATGAAGATATGAACTATGTGGCTAACTATGGAGGACAGCGACAAGGTAATCAAAACTGGGGCCAACAGGCTCCAATGCAATACAGACCTCCCCAGCCACAATTCAATGCAGCAGGTATGAGGCCACCACACAACATGGCTCCATATCCTAGACCTCAGAATTTCGGCAATCAGCAGCAGGGATATCATCCACCCCCACCACCACATGGGGGCAGGCATGAAGATGGGTTTGCAAGGTTGGAAGCTATGATGCAGCAGGTAATCGGGTCAAATGCCAAAACCAATGAGAGAATAGATGCACATGACGCAGCAATCAAAAATATGGAAGTGCAGATGGGGCAGATTGCTATGTCACTAAACAATCGGCCTCAAGGGAAATTACCTGCAGATACTCAAACAAACCCAAAGGACCAAATCCCAAAGCAAATAATGGCAGTGACTCTGAGAAGCGGTAGAGATCTTGATGCTGAGAATGAAAGTGAAAATATTGACAGACAGGCTGAGACACCTGCGCCATTGCACATTGAACTGGATGAATCCACAGGATTGACAAAAGCCTCAGTCCAACCAATTGCTGATAATAAAGAAGCACAACAGGGAGCGGAAAAAGTAGCCGAACAGGTAGAGCAGCAGGTTGAAGAAAAAGTGATAGAAAAAGATAAATCCCAAGTCACCGGGAAGAAGAGGCCTCCACCACCATTCCCCCAAAGGTTGGCCAAACACCAAAAAGAGGAACAATACAAAAAGTTCTTCGAGATGCTCAAGCAAATCCAGGTAAACATTCCATTAATTGAAGCTTTAAAAGAAATGCCTGGTTATGCTAAGATGATGAAGGATTTGATGTCGCGGAAATTTGATTTCCAAGACTTGGCCACAGTTACACTCACCCAGACTTGTAGTGCAGTAGTCTCCAGACCCATTGCTGAGAAGCTATCTGATCCAGGCAGCTTCACCATCCCATGCACTATAGGGAATTATGCCTTCACTAAGGCTTTATGTGATTTGGGGGCAAGCATTAATCTCATGCCCTTAGTTATCTATAAGAGGTTAGGTATTGGGAGAGCCGGATCTACCTCTATGCTTTTACAGCTTGCTGATAGGATGGTTAAACTTCCATTTGGTATTATAGATTATGTGCTAATCCAGGTTGGGAAGTTCGTGTTTCCCGCCGATTTTGTTATTCTTGATTGCAGGGTCGACGAAGAAATTCCCCTAATCCTGGGAAGACCATTCCTAGCTACTGGAAGAGCTATAATTGACTGTGAAACCGGGGAACTCAAGATGAGGTTGAACGATGAGGAGATCATCTTCAATGTGCAAAAATCCATGAGGCGCCCTAGCGAGTTCGCAAATTGCTCTCTAGTTGATGCGGTTGTTGTAATAGTGGAAACCGACGATGCAGAATTGACTATCGAAGACCCACTGCAAGCATGCCTGATGAACATGGAAGAAGTAAATGGTGAATGTCTGGCCGAGTGGGTATTATCCTTGGAAGGGAAGGGGTTTTGGGAGAGAGAGCTTGAATTCGAGCCTCTACACTTAGAGAAAAGAGAGACCCCTCCTGCAAAGCCATCCATAGAAGAGCCACCAAAGCTGGAGCTTAAACCACTACCATCTCATCTCGGGTATGAATTTCCAGGTCCTAACTCCACTTTACCTATTATTAGTTTATCTGGTTTGTTAGATGTGCAGGCTCAAAAGCTTATAAGGTACTAAAAGAATGCAAGACTGCCATTGGGTGGACCATAGCAGACATAAAGGGGATCAGCCTTGCATATTGCATGCACAAGATTCTCCGAGAAGAGGGGCACAAACCTTCCAGGAAACGCAAAAGAAGGCTGAACCCGAATATGAAGGATAGGGTGAAAAAGAAAGTGATAAAGTGGCTAGACACGGGGTAGATCCCGGGTAAGTTGTCTCACCCTTCGTGCTATACGTGTGTTATTATGCCATGAGGACATGGCATATTTTTAAGTGTGGGGTGGGAAACTTATCTTGTACATGATGTATATATTAGTGTAGTAAGTAATATAAAATAATAAAAATACAAAAAAAATCAGAAAATTTTAAAAATCCAAAAATATGAGTAGAGGACTCTTCCTGATGACGGACTATTTAGGACAAGTACTCTTGAGGGAAATAGTCCACGTAGGAATTTTTCTTTCTTTTATTTTCTTTTTCTAGGTAGTGTATCATCTCACCCTTGGTTTTTCTTTTGACCACGGTTCTTTTCCAAGGGTTTTTATTTGAACCGGGTTAGGTAGATTTTTTCTCTTTTCTTCCTTTCTTTTCTTAGGATTAGAGGTAAAAGGGCAACATGTAACCCCGAATATGCACATTAGCAAAAGCATAAATTGAACTTGAGAATGTATCTTCTAAGCTTGATTGTAGAATCTCAATATGCCTTAAATTGCACAAGTAATGCTTGCTTGAACATTGATAGGAATTTGTAGATAAACCGGATTCCAAATGAGTTGCATGCCATGTGTGTGTGAGGTTTTTACTTACATTGTATGTTGTACATGATGCCTAGAACTTGCCCTGTGTGTTTGCAAAGCGAAATAGAAGTTGTTTGGTTGTAGAAAGGATAGAGGCATTTCTTTGTGTAACCCCATATATCAATAGACATGAATTCACCCGTACATTATATCTTAGTTAACCCCTTTGAGCTTAAAGCCTATTTCTTTGATAACCCTTGAATGTTCTTCAAATTATTATATTTGTTCTACTTTACCTCCTAGAAGCACTTGTATTGTAATGAATATGCAAAAGTTTAAGTGTGGGGTGAAGGGAAATTGAAAAGGGAAAATCAAGAATGAATGGTAGAAAATAGTAAGCTGGCCAAAATAATATAAATGTGTTGCAAAGAAATGAGAAAAAGAGCTATATCAATGTATATATGAAAATTACAAAGGCCAGTTACACCAACAAAAGAAAAATGGGGATTAAAAGCAATTAAAGGTGAAGGAATGTTTAGGGGAGACATAAGGAAGAAAACGAAAAGGGAAGTTGTAAAAAAGGAAAAGAAAAATGCTTAGGGAGGTTAGTCACTATAACCAAAAGTATCATACCCGTCCCATAGCCAACATTACAACCCTTAAAGACCTCTTGATCTATGATTGAATAACTCGATTAGTGGAGTAGTACACTAGGGGCAAGCCTATGGTGTGTCTGTATGCATATGAATGTTCTTTGTTGAGAGTGAGTGAACTTTACGATATTTTTAAGTTCCATGTTCTTCATTGTTTATGTGTGGGAACTTCTCTCAATAAATTTGGTGAGAGCATGTAACTCAAGAGGAAGAAGGTGAATTTGCAAGTTTTTGGTAATAAGTAGAGTAAGTAATAATGTGCGGGCATGAGAATTTGCGGTTAAGTAAAGATTATACATATCTTAGGTTGATCATGAAAAATAGCTTTTGTGATATAATTTGGGGGAGACATAAATAAAATTGGCCTAAAGTGTGATTAAGGTTGCTCGAGGACGAGCAAACGTTTAAGTGTGGGGTATTGATAATAGGTGAATTTGACTATATTTATGCCCTAAATAATCACGCTTTATTATTGTTTTGATATTGTTTATGATGAAACAAATGCTTTTATTAGTGTTATTAGTGTGTTATAGGTACACTTGAGCTAATGAAGACTAAAAGAGCAAGTTTTGGAGTCAAAAGATGGTGAAAAAGGCCAAAATGTGGTACAAGTCAAGAACTTATGTTGAAAGTAGCCGAGAAGGTGTGATTCCGAGTTATATGGATGTTATGGAATGAATTTAAGTGATTTGGAGCTTTGAAGTCTGAGTAAAAGCTCAAGGAATTAAGTCGGGATCGAGTTCGGGGGTCAAATTTGATAAGTGTAGAACAAGCGAAGAATGGATGAGGCATATTGTGCACTGTTTAGTAAATTGGACATAACGTTTCGCTCAGATCTCCAATGTGGCTCCACAATATATGGTTGGAAAGATAATTCAAAGGGCTACAACTTTCATGTTTTGAGTTTTTCCAAATACGCAACGGAACAGGGTTAATAACCGCGGTTTCTCCGCGACCGCGGATGAACCGCGGAAAAACTGGCTCTCTGAAGTTTTACTGTTCGCGGTCCGTCGCGGCCGCGAACGAACCGCGGAAGTCACCGCTGCAGCAAATCCCAATTGGATTCAAACTTAGTTTTTAAGCCCTAAAACCTCTATATAAACTCCTAGTTTGCCCCATAGAGGCATGTACTTTATTTTCTTCAATACTTTTGCAAGGTTTTAGTAGGAGAGATTCCTCTCAAACTCTTTCTATTATTTTATATCAAGCAATTCTTTATGATTTCAATTATTATTCTTTTTGTTTCTTCAAGCATGAGTAGCTAAATTCTTTTCTAAGGTTTTGATGGAACCTATTGATTGATGAACTTATCGTTTATGTGATTACAAATTGTGACTTAGATTTCTATTTGTTCAACTTCATTCTTATTGTAGTTAATTGGTAGACGTCCCAATTAGCGGTGCCTATTTAGTGTGCATAACTTGGAAAAGAGTGCATATTTAGGTTTATTGTTGAACAACACCACACCTAGGTTATTAGAGGAATCTATAATTTTAGGCGTAAAGAC
The DNA here is from genome assembly GCA_032618575.1 of Nicotiana noctiflora. NCBI lineage: Eukaryota > Viridiplantae > Streptophyta > Magnoliopsida > Solanales > Solanaceae > Nicotiana > Nicotiana noctiflora. The sequence goes on along the minus strand of JASVEL010013785.1, from coordinate 71,607 downwards.
GGGATTAGGAATAACGAAGTCTTGGGTGCAATCTAAAGTGAACTATTCAAATTAAAGCTAGCTAGGGTAGCTCGGGAGAGTGCACTAGTAAATTATTGTAATTGCTCGGGAGAGGGTTACAATACACATAGCGTTCATGATTGATAGAATATATTAACAATTTGTATGAGCATAACGATAAGGGATTCCGTCAATAGGGGAAATCAATACCTTAGTCTTTCTCTACATTATTTCATTCAACATTCAATTCTTTCTTTTAAAGCTTTCTTTAATTCTTGCAAACTAGATATTCGAAAATCATACACAAAAATATTCTAAATTTTGGGAACTTGATTCGTAAGTACTCTTGGGTTGTGAAAGTTGTGATTGATAGGTTAATTCTCTGTGGGATCGATCTTGGACTTATTAAACCAAGTTATATTGACTACGACCGTTGCTTGGACGTGAATCAAATCCCGAGGCACACCCAGATGAGAAGCAAAGTAAGAAGACACATATGAAAAAGTGGAGCCAGGGTCGAATAGAACCGATGCCTCCCTGTGACTAACCAGAATAATACGTGTGATAACAAAATCAGATGCAACCGCCGCAGCGCGATCAGGAATAGCATAGAATCTGGCATGTCCCCCCTCTCGAGGGCGGCCTCTGGAACCCTGACCCCCGCCCCTGGCTGGCTGGGTAGGTGGAGTGGCAGCTGGAGCCGGAATGATAGCCTGCTGACCCTGAGAACCACGCTGAGGCTGCGAAGACTGACGTGGTGCTCCCCTCCTACGCCTGGGGCACTCCCTAACCAGATGGCAATTATCCCCGCTCTCAAAACAAGCTCTAGGAGGACGCGGTGGCTCTGACTGACCGGCCTCACCCCCGCTGGTCTGACCCTTGGAGGTACCCCACGCAGGAGGCACACTGGAAACTGGGAACATAATAAGGCTCCTGATGTGTTGGAAGAGTTGGAGTACTACCGGCTGCTGGCAATGCTGAATGAACTGGACGGTCGGAATAACCCCTACCAAAACGACCGGCTGTTGAATTGCGGGCACCAGAGAAATGGCCCGACTCACGAGACCTCTTGGCGTCTCTCTCTCCCCGCTCTCTAGGGAGCATACTCTCGATCCTCCCGGCAATGCTAACTGCCTGCTGATAAGATATATCTGTCTCCAGCTCTCTGGCCATGCTGGATCGGATAGGCGGAATTAGGCCCTCAATAAATCTCCGCACCCTCTTCCGGACTGTGGCTACCAAGGCTAGTGCATGCCTGGCAAGACGGGTGAAACTAATAGCATACTCCGATACTGACATGGAACCCTGTCGCAACCGCTCAAACTCCGAGCGCCAAGAATCCCTAAGGCTCTGTGGAACAAACTCCCTCAAAAATAGATCTGAAAACTGCGTCCAGGTCAATGAAGCAGACTCCTCTGGACTATCCAACTCATACGTGCGCCAACAGTCATAAGCAGCCCCGCGAAACTGAAAAGCAGTGAAGGAAACCCCGCTGGTCTCCACAATCCCCATAGTACGAAGAATACAATGACACTCATCTAGAAAACCCAATGCATCATCTGAAGCCAAACCACTGAACACTGGAGGGTCATATTTCTTGAACCTCTCCGATCTACGCTGCTCGTCCTCAGAGGGAGCTGGCCCACCTCTGGGCTGTGCTGGGGCGGCAGGAGGCATAACCAAAACCTTTGGAACCTGTCCCACTGGCACACACTGCTCAGGTGTAACAGCTGCGGGAGTCTGGGCCCCTCCCCCAGCCCTGAGATGTAGCTGCGACGAGAGGAAGCAGTCCTGCCTGAGCTAAAGTGGTATACATGCTCATGAACTGGGCCAGGGTCTCCTGTAGTGCTGGAGTAGTAGCAGCTGTAGTCGGTGTACCAGGTGCCTGCGCTCCAACCTGGTCTACCTGTGGCACCTCAGCGGCAACGCGCGCGGGTGCTGTGGCTGCACCTCGGGCGCGTCCTTGTCCTCTACCTCGGCCCCGACCTCCGACGGCGGCAACAGGGGGCGCGGGTACCTGATCGTCGCGAGTAGCACGTGTCCTCACCATCTGTGAGAGAATACAAAGCAGTAGTTTAGATTTTTGATGCCAAAAATGTCGCACGACAAGGAATCCAAAAGAAATGAAGAGTTTCCTAAACAGTTACATAGCCCCTCGTAGATAAATACAGACGTCTCCGTATCGATCAGCGAGACTCTAAGTAACCGGTCTGTGTCCCGTGACTCCTATGAACCTAGAGCTCTGATACCAACTTGTCACGACCCTAGTTCACCAATCGTGAACATGTCGTGATGGCACCCGGTCCCCACGACTAGGTAAGCCTAACACGTTGCGGAATATACTAGCTATAAACACTTAAATAAGAAACAGCGAAAAACAATATCATAAAAAGATATGTAATCTGTGCCGCTTGGCACATACATCCTTCAACACACTGTGTAAACACTACCAAGATCCGGAATCTCACGGGTAACACAGACTAAAAGAGGATATACAACTGTGGCTCTATGTGTAAAGAGTATCTAACAACGAAATGAAGAAAAAAAAATGTCAACTAATACTATCAGAATTGAAGGAAAAGCCTCCGGATCCACGGACGTAGCAGATCATACCTCGAGATCTCCCTGAAAACTGCGGAATCAACGATAGTGTGCCTGATCAGATGTACCTATATCTGCATAACAAAAGTGTGCAGAAGAGTAGCATGAGTACACCACGGCGGTACTCAGTAAGTGCCAAGCCTAACCTCGATGGAGTAGTGACGAGGAAGGTCAGGGCCCTACTGAGAAAACAATAATATAATGATGATAACAAAAATAAACAGTTTAAATGATAATAATTTCCGAAATAACAACAATAAGATGATTACGGCAACCGTCTACAATTAAACTAACAACAATTAACCAACTCAATAAAACAAGTCCAGGACCTGTGGGAATCGAACCCACCGTCCCATTGACAGTACCTCCGGGTCTCCGGGAATCGAACCCGCAGCCCACCAATAACTCAGGATCTCGGGAATCGAACCCGCAGTCCCTACCAATAACTCAGGATCTCGGGAATCGAACCCGCAGTCCCTACCAATATCACTCCGGGTCTCTGGGAATTGAACCCACAGCCCTGGGTCTCCGGGAATTGAACCCGCAGTCCACCAGCACAGCAAATAAAGGAATGCACAGAGAGAATAAATTATGCTTAACTATAACTTCACCAAAAAATAGTGCCAATAATTATCAAGAAGTTCCAATAAGACAATTAGGCAACCAAACAATTAAGTACTACCTAATCATGCTTTTCTAACTACTACCGGGTAAAAATATCAAATTAACAGCTAAAAACATGAATATCACTCATCAAACATTTTAAACAAAGTAGGTGTTCAACAACCAGCGCATGTACACGCCCGTCACCTCGCGTACAAGGCAATTAAACTATCACATAATATCCTAGGGGTGAAAATTCCCCCACACGAAGTTAGACAAGCCACTTACCTCAATTCCGGTACAAAACCGCTAAGAAATAACTCTCTTGCCGCAAACGTCGGCCTCCACAAGTGTAGTATCTGATAAAAATCAATAGAATCACATCAAAATAGGCCAATTGGGCATTACCCAATCAAAATAACTCAAAACACACCAAAACCCACAAGTTGCCAAAACCCGACTTTCGGTATGCTTATCGAAAAATCACAAAAATTATATATTCGGGTTCCTTATCTCAATACGATTCCGTGCATATAAAATTTATCAAAATCGGACTCTGTTTGCCCATTCAAATCAAAGGTTTTCAAAAATTTAGGCCTAGGGCTCAAACCCACCTTTAATCTTCCATTTTCAGTGAAATAATCACGGACTTCATTATAAACCAACGGATTAAGGTCAAGAAACTTACCCCCGATGATTTCTCGGTGAAATCCCAGCGTTTCCCCTTCAATTACCTCTCTTTGAGCTCAAAAATGGCGTTTTTTGTTTATGGGGTCGCGGCTGTTATATTTTGGTTTTTAAGTCACTGCCAGACATTTTTCTTCATTGCGTTCGCGTTGCTTGGCACGCGTTCGCGATGCTCTGACCCATTAACCCTTCGCGTTCGCGTCCCCCATCTCGCGTTCGCGATGCCTTGACCAAACGTACCTTCGCGAACGCGGCTACATTCACGCGTTCGCGCTGAAGAAACATCCCAGCCCTCCAAAATTGAACTACGCGAACGCGACCTGGCCATCGCGAACGCGATGGTCTAACAACTGACCTTACGCGAACGCGGCTCAGCCATCACGACCGCGATGCCCCCAGCAGCTGACCCTTCGCGAACGCGTGACATGCCACGCGAACGCGATGACCAAGGGTCTACCGCACTGCTGCTGCATTTTTTCTGCAGTTTTGTGCTTCAAAACAGCCCGGATGGTGGTCTGGATTCATCCCGAGGCCCCCGGGACCCCAACGAAAACCACCAACATATTCCAAAACACGATACGAACTTGTTCCAATCATAAAAATACGTCTAACAACATCAAAACCCATAATTCACATCGAATTCAAGCCTAACTTTCTTAAAACTTTCCGCATTGCACATTCGATCTAAAGCCCGACCAAACGACGTCCGAATGAATTAAAAATTTGCGGACATATCCAAAATCACATAACGAAGCTATAGAAATTGTTGGATTTCCATTACGACCCCCGGATCAAAATCTCACCTATCGTTCGGATTCGCCAAAATTTCAAACTTCGGCATTTCAATCCTAATTGAGCTACGGACCTCCAAAATAAATTCCGGACGCGCTCCCAACCCCGAAATCACAACGGAGCTAATGGAACCATCGGATTTCCGTTCCGAGGTCGTCTTAACACTGTTCCGGTTACGGACCATTTTCTAACTTTAAAGCTCTCATTTAGGGACTAAGTGTCCCAAAATATTCCAAATTTCAGAACCGACTCTCCCGGCAAACCACAATAGCAGAAATGATCTTAGGGAAACAGTTAAATTGGGGATTGGGGTGTAATTTTCTAAAACGACCAGCCGGGTCGTTACAATTGTAGCAAAAGATTTAATTTATTTGCTATGCAAACTCAAATTTTGTGGCAATTTCTAGAGCTTAGTCTCGTGGCGATAATATTATGTTTAGCTACAATTTAAAAACTCCATAGCTATGAATTGAAGTATTTGCCATAAACCTTTTTCATATTGTAGCTAATATTCCATACTTTTAGTCATAAATATATAAAACTATAGCAAATAACTTTGATTATTTGCTACGGAAAGTGAAAATGAATAGCCATGTTCTTGATACGTGGCTATTGTAGAAGTATATGTTTAGCTACAAATTGAAAAATTCATAGCTAATATTCTATTCTCTTTTGCTATGAAGCATAAAATCGCAGCAATAATTTTTCTTCATTTTGCTATGGAAATAAAAATATATAGCTATATGTTTATTATATGGCAATATATATGTTTAGCTGCAAATTTTTAAATTTATTTCCACTAATTAAAAAAATTTCAAAAGCATTATTAGCCAAATAATTCATATAAAGCCTATTTAGAAATACAATTAAATTTTAACAGTGAAACACATAGGCAACGGTTGCATAAGATCTTCAATTACGTAATAAACACAATAAATTAATAAACAAAATTAACAAAGGTTGAACAATGTCATTCCAAATATTAAAACATCGTTTGAAACATATCAATAAGCTTTGACAAGAGGAAAATATTATTCATGTGCTCGTCGACCTTGATGCTTTTATAACTCCTCCATAGGCTGCAATAACAATAGAAAAAAAAAGTAAATAACTAAATGATTCAAAGAAGTATTTTCTTATTTGAAAAATTAAATTTTATTTTTAATATGAATATTACCTAAAAAAATCACATATATACTAAATTACTAATATAAAAAGATAATACTAAAAGTCTAATAATTTACTTACCGTTAGATCTGTATCATTTTGTTGAAGACCTTGTTCTGCAAGTATTATTCGAAATTTTTTTCCCATTGTTTATTCATCTCTGCTAGTTGATTATTCATATCTTTCTTGATTTCTTCAACTTGTTCCTTAGCTTCCCTTTTAACTTCTTCCACACGCTCGTTTGCCTTTTTCTGGTCAATTCTAGTTGCTTTATAAGTTGTACTTTTGTTGGTCTACCACCAAAATATTCACTGATATTTTTTCCGCGTCCATACGCACGAAGATATCCATTTTTTTTGGCCCCGAGTACTTTTTCAAAGATATCATCATCATTTAAAAAAATTTCTCCTTCTTTGTGTTGCTTTTTAAATTGGTCAAATTGGTCATACATTCAAAAAATACAAATCAATCAAATATAAATACAAATGTGTAATACAAAAGGAGATAAGAAGAAAAGAGAACACATTGATGTTACAATAACATCTTGTTGAAAAGCATCAACTTGTTTTCCTTTTTTTCTCTTGCGGGATTCCATAAAAACTTCAACACGAGAAGGAGCTTTTCCATTTTCTTACTCCTGCGGAAAAATAATCGTTATCATTAAATTAATAAAATATGTGAATATAGTTCTTTTAAATTTTTTCAAAAAATATTATTACAACATACATACCATTTCGTATCTAAGTCTTGCATAACTTTTGGTCCCAATATAGGAAGGCGAAGAACGTTTCGATCTATTTGTCTTGCTTTGTGTGCTCTTCTTCTAAATGAAAATTAAAATAAAAATCAAGAACATCAGTTACTAAAGAAAAGCCAGTGATAAAAGAGAGCTTAATATGCCCTTGGATTAACTCATAAAAACAAGCAAATTGAATATGAAATACAAAGACAATAAAAGTATTGTGCTCTTATATACGAAAATGTTAGTGATAAAAGAGAGCTGAATTTTATTTGGAATCCAAACTATGAATCACGAAAATAATAATTCAAAGTAAAACAATTTCAATTATCTCAAACACGCCCATAATTAATTATCCTAAATAAATTTGAGATCCTAAAATATGAAATACATAATAATAAATAGGAAGAAACAAATTAATTTACAATTTAAATACTGAAAGTCGGCATCACTCCAAAGATTGACCAAATATTTCCATTCATCTGCTGCAACAAGTTTAGGCTTGTTTCGTAGGCGAAGTTGGTAATTAACTTTTGAATCAAAATACTTCTTCTTCAACTTGTACCTATAGTCTCTATAGAGGTCACTCATTTTGCTAAGAATTGCGCTTTTTCTTCCCTCGGGCATATCGAATTAAACTTTTCCTATATATAAAAAAATACAATCAAAGTTTATAATCATATATTCTAGTAATTGTTAAACCATAAGAAATTATAAACAACAACAACAACAACAACCCAGTATAATCTCACTTAGTGGGGTCTGGGGAGGGTAGTGTGTACGCAGACCTTACCCCTACCCTGGGGTAGAGAGGCTGTTTCCAAATAGACCCTCGGCATCCTTCCCTCCAAGAACTTCCCACCTTGCTCTTGGGGAGACTCGAACTCACAACCTCTCGGTTGGAAGTGGGGGTTGCTTACCATCAGAGCAACCCCTCTTGTCTTAAGAAATTATAAAATATTACAAATTATTAGTTCGTTAGTTTTTCTTACCAAGATAATTTCGCACATATGGTCGATCTTATCTTGCTCAATCTCTTTCCAATCATTTACCTTTAAAGAGCAACAAGTTCGGCTTCTAACTGTTTGTCCCAAAAACCAAATTAATTTGCTTGCATTCTCACCGATAGCTTGATGATCTTCATCAAATTTCACTGGTAGTTTTTGTCTCTCCTGTAAGTTAATTATATTCACACACCGTGTAGGACCTCTAGTTTTTCTTTTCACAACGTTGGAACCTACGAAGGTTGATTAATAACGTCAAGTAAAAATACCAATAGAAGTTATTAAGATCAATAAAAATAGTGATTACCTGCTGAATTTGCTGATTCATGTGCTCCTACAACTGGTTCTGTCACCTCTTCAGACTCATTGCCCCTAGAACTATTTTCTCCAAGAGAAGTACTCATAAAAATATCATTTTTCAGCAGTGTATAGATCTCAATAGGCTTTTCTTTATGCATTCTATAACTAACAAGCATGTTTTTAATATCTTCATCGTCATGACATTCAACTAGCCCATCATAATCACTAATAATTCTATCACCTCTCAAATAAAAAAACTTGTCTCCCTCACAAATATTGAAGTTACAATACTCTTTTAAGTCATCCAATAGGTCAAAGAAAGATATAAAATCAACATCAATGTTTGTTTTCTTCAAATGACCACCTACATATTTTCTAGAAGGGGAAAATACAAAATGGCCACCATAGTGATAGCTAATTTCTTTCTCCCTTATTATGTCCGCGCTTCCTAAAATATTATTGAAGATGAATTAGCTAAATATGAATAAACAAAGACACAAGTTTATATAACGTGAAAAAATATTTAATGACAAATTTTGATATTACACAATAATCATATCACAATTACCCGGATAAACAAGTTCTTCTACAGGTTGTGTGAGCAAGTTTTCGTCAATAGACGGCTTCTTATAACTCTTAACAGGTTCCGAGTCACGATTATCGGTCAAGCGATTAATTTTTTTCCAATAATCATTCTTACCCATGTCTGGTTACAAATAAGAATTTGTAAGACATTAAAATAAATTATCATAAATATAAATATAAATGATATTTTCAGTAAGTACTTAGTAGCCAATTTCTTAACAAAGTTGAACCAAAAAGTAAAAAAGGGATATGTCCGATAATCTAAGAACAAGAAAATTTGCCTAAGTCTACAGAATTAAACAAAATAACATAAATTTAAATGCATAATGCATAACTTGGAACAGAGATATAGGAAGAAATTAGAACCTTTGCTTCCAGTGATGACAAGTTGATTTAGACAAGTAATAAAGAATCTGCACCTCACTTTTTAGCTTTCTTTTGTGCTTTTAGTGTTTTAGGGTTTTTTTCTCTCTAATCTTTCTATAGAAGATGAACAACATATTACTCTCTAATACAATTAGGAGGCTTTAATTTAGGCACAAAATATTTAGAGGGAAATAATATGGAGGGAATTCTTTTTTTTTTTTGTTAATTTACGTATTTCAAAAAGAAAATGTATGTTTCCCTCCTAATAATCAATAACCACAAAAGAAACTCCATAATTTATAAGTATAACAAATTTTTTAGGTAAGTACGTAGTACTTATGTTAATATGAATTCAATGTTGTTTCTTTACGTACCACTTTTGTCGATGGGTGAAGATTTTTTACGGCAATTTTGTTTCTTTTGGAAATATAGTTTCCTTTTAGCTATACTTTTTGTGCCACTGCTGTCCAATGCAGTGAGAAACACAGCCAAGTTCATTACTAAACCAAGTGGTGATGAGATCTCTTTGTTAGCAGCTACAAATTTTAAAGAGGAACAGGAAGGATTTTGAAAAACAGCAGCGTTGATGCATTTATATGAACCAGTTGGAGTAAGTTACCAGCATATGATTCTGACATTCTTAGGGAAAGGCCTTCTTGGTTTAGCAGTGCACGTCGCTGCTGTGAAACGATCACTCTGTTAGATAACAAATGTGGTGATGGAATTGATAGGACTGAGTCGATGATGTCATTTTTCACTTGCCTTTCTTTAAATTAGAACTGATCAGGACAGGTAATGTTTGATTTGGCCACATCGGATCTCGCCATGGCTGAAGTTTGATCCACTCTGTTCATCCTCTTTTAGTTTGAGAGACATTTAGCTATACTTTTTGTGTACTTTTAATTCTTTTTCCATTTGCAGTTGTGCTTACCTCTTGAAAATCTGGAATATTTTTCTTTATGATGTATATTGATCTTATTTTTTTGCTTTGTAGGAAATTTGAAATGGACAAGACTTGGATGTCACGACCCGAATTTCCCACCATCTGGAGTCATGATGGCGCCTACTAGTAGAAGCTAGGCAAACCAATTCTTACTTACATTTTCATTAGTGACAACTCTCCTTTTAAGACTTTAAATAAAATTATGAATTTACAGCGAAACAAAGAAATTTAGCGGAAGACTTAGCAAATTTTAATAAATACGATACAAAAAACCCAAGCATGATACACTACCCAAGACTGGTGTCACAATACTCACAAACTTCTAAGAATAATACACATAATCGTCTGAAAGAAATATAAGTTGTTTATCTCGAATACGTGAGATAACAGAATAAAAAATAAGATAGAGGAGACAACGGGTCCTACGCACGCATGCAAGGCTACCTCGAAGTCTCAGTAGTCGAAATATCCACAATCGTGCTACTGCCACTGCTGTTGTCCGTAACCTGTATCTGCGCAAAAAGAGCGCAGGTTGTACTATCAGCACAACCGACCCCATGTGCTGGTAAGTGTCTGGCCTATCCCGGCGAAGTAGTGACGAGGCTAGGACCAGACACCCACATAAACCTGTACAGTTGGGATATATACATATACAACAACATGAAAACGTTATTGAACATTTGTAAGGAAAGAATCTGCTCTGAAATAGCAATCCAATAATCCATAATATCAGAAATAATCTAAACAACGGAACAAAACTTACTTTCATGTCTCAATTCATTTCCATTGCATATCTTGTGGTAGGCGTACCACTCGCTCCCAGATTTAATATTAGGCTACCGGCAACTATTGTCAATGCCAAGATTAGAATAATTTTGTGGTCGGCGTACCACTCGCTCCCATTTCATATAGGCTACCAGCAACTATGGCCAATGCCAACTGTGGTAGGCGTACCACTCGCTCCCATTTCATATATATATATATAAGTGGTCGGCGTTCCACACGATCCCTTTTCTTAATATAGATAACTGGCCGGCGTACCACACGATCCCTTTTCTTAATATATAAGTGGTCGGCGTACCATGTACACACGTAATTTTTGACCATCCCCGAAATTTTACCCGTTTTAGCGTAGAATAATTAATTTAGGTCTCATATAGTTATTTCCACTTATTTTTAACTCTTTTACATTATTTTTATCATAAAATTGAAAAATACAAAAATAGTTTCATGCTATTACATAATATATTTTAATTAATTGAAATTATTTTGAGTTTTAATTTAAAGGTTTGAGTTATTTACTTAATAGTTTGATAAAAATTGAAGAACTGCAAGTTTTGGGCCCAATTCTACACAAAAATGGCCCAAAATCGAGTAGCCCACCTCCATACCCCTGACCCGCCGACCCGACCCGACCCATAACCCTTCTCCTTCTTAACATAACAAGACAAAAACAAAAAACCCTAGAACCCATTAACCCTTCAGTCAACCTTACCCCAGCAGCCCACACACAACCTTTTCTTCTTCATCAACAAAAACAATACACAACAAAGAAAAACCCTAGAGAGCTGAAAAACTAAAACCAGCCGCTAACCATCCTCTTCTCTAGCAGAAAACTAATACCGCCTCTGTTGCATCACTCGCCAGCCGCCCATCCTTAATACTCAATCCCGCCGGTAACCCCACCAGAAAAACAACCGCCGCCGCTACCCCCAATCTCCATAGCCGCCCATTCCACAAAATCGCTAGAAGACCAGCGACCCCTGGCAACTTCTTCATCTTCTAACCTAGCCGCACCACCCTGCTTGCCGGAAAAATGCGCACGCCATCCTTCTTTTGTTGACCTCATCTTCTCCAACAGACCACAAATCGTTCATTGTCTTTCGGCAAAGCAATAGCCCTTTGAAACTTGATTCTCTTCAACCAAACAACAACCCCTACTCTCGATCTCCTCCAGACACGCACGAACTGGAGCAACAGTGAACAGAGGTAGCGAAAAAGGAGAAAAAACCGGATAGATTTAAGAAGAGCTGACGAACGAATAGCATGACTTTAGTTTTCTGGTTCAGATTGTATTTTCGGTTTCTTTTGCAAACCAGAAGTGTAAAAATTTCATTTCATCCTATTTGTCCTCTTTGAACATCTGTGGAGATTAGTCATTTGTTTGAGCGATTGAGATGCCGAATTTGAATAGATTCGTTGTCGCCCGTCGTCACAGTCGCGGTCCATGTCAGATTCTTGTTGGTGTTTTCTCGCTCAAATCTTGGAGTCAAGATCTGTGTAGTCGCTGATCTTTATTGCTATTGAGGTTCAAAATCCCTCCCTCTTCTTTATTTACTTTAATGATAAGTGCAAAATTGCTTCTGTGATTATTTTGTTCTTTCATGATTTTCCTATGAGTTTGATACTTGTTACAAAGTTTATTAAGTGCTTCTTGAAGTTTTAGTTCCTGAACTTTCGTTATTTGGTTATTAATGTTTTTAATTTAATTGTGAATTAGATTGTTAGGCAGAAATTAGGTTAATAAATAAAGATGTTGTTTCTGGTGAATCGATTTCGAAATTGAGGCACGAGAGTGGGTTAAAAGAAACAAACAGTGGTATAGGTTTAGTTCAATGAAAGAGGGATTAGGATTACATGTTTATCGCCTTATTGATTTTACTTTAACCGTTAGGAGCATGCTTTAGGTCGACCACACTCGGTAGGCAAGCTTTAGGATTTTGTTAGTCTCGAGATGAGAGGTCGTTCCCTTAGTTAAATTTATCCGGGGAATGCCCCGAAGGATTTGTATATAGTTATCCGGGGTATGCCCCGAAGTATTTGTATTTGGAGGCCTTGACGAGCATGGTGGAAAAGTACGTAATAGTTTAGGATTTTTCTTTTCATTTCCTTTTCATTTTCTTTTATTGGGTGGGGATGTGACGACCCAAAGGGTCATCACTTATTTTATTAATAATTTCGAGCTTCTGAGGCCTTGAAAACCTCATTCTACGTTGCCTCGATTGACGTGCACGATCCGAGCATGTAGCCGGAAAGATTTTTGTGATAGAAAATATGAATTCTATGAGAAATTTGGATAAAAATGATATTAATATTGATATGGTTGACTTCGGTCAACATTTTTGGTAAACGGATCCGGACCCGAGATTTGATGGTCCCGAGAGGTCCGTAGGAAAATATGGGACTTGGACATGCGTCCGGAGTCGAATTCTGAGGCCTAGAGCCCGAGTTATGAATTTTTATGTGAAATTGTTTTTGATGCAATTATTAAAGGAAATAAATTAATTGACTTAGGTATCGGGCTCGTATTTTGGTTCCGACGCCCGGTACAAGTCTTAAATATTATATATGTGATTTCTGTAAAGTTTGGTGACATTTGGATGTCGTTTGAGATGTTTTGGACCTTGAGTCCCAAGTTTGAAAGTTTTGAAAACTAAAGGTATGAAAATCATGCATTTGAGGCTTGATTTGATGAAAACGAGGTGATATTGGCGATGTGATCCCACGAACAAGTTCATAATGTGTTTTTGAGGTTATGTGCATATTTGGTTTGGAGCCCCGAGGGCTCGGGTGAACTTTAGATAGGCCACGAGATCAATTTTTCATGTTAGAAGTTGCTGTCTGCAACTGGTCTACAGAGTTCGCAAATGCGAACAATAGTTCGCAAATGCGAACTCCCCACTATTCTCCAGAGTTCGCAAATGCGAACAATAGTTCGCAAATGCGAACTCCCCCCTATTGTGTCCGTGTTCGCAAATGCGAACAATAGTTCGCAAATGCGAACTTGACCCTTCGGTGCCTGTGTTCGCAAATGCGAGCTATAGTTCGCAAATGCGAACTGGCCACTATTCCGCCCGGGTTCGCAAATGCGAACAATAGTTCGCAAATGCGAACCTCCCCATATTTAGCTTGTGTTCGCAATTGCGAACAATAGTTCGCAAATGCGAACTTCCCAGATTTGCCTTGGCTTCGCAAATGCGAAGAAATGTTCGCAAATGCGAACTTCCCACCCTTAGCTTATTTTTCAAACTCCGGAAATTGGTCGGGGTTCGCAATTGCGAACCCATGTTCGCAAATGCGAACACAGGAGACCTGAAAAACACGAATTTCAGTCATTTCTTCACATTTTACAAAAACCAAAACACCCATTTGCGATTCTTCAAGGATTTCTTCTTCATCAAAACGATTGTAAGTCACTTTTTACTTAATTCTTTCAATTCCTAACATCATTAAACATGTTTTTCATAAGAAATCAATGATTTTCATGGTAAAATTCTTGTTTTTGTTAGAAAATAGGGTTTTTCATAAATTGGGAAATTGGACCTCGAATTGAGGTCCGATTTTGAAACAAATTATATACATGAACTCGTGGGGGGATGGGTAACCGGATTTTGGTTTTAACCCCGAATTCCGACCATGTGGGCCCGGGGTGGAAATTTACTATTCATGGCAGAATGTTGTAAAAGTGGTATTTGGTATTAAGAATTAGTTTGTTGAGTAAGAATTGATGATATTAAATCAATTGTGTATAGATACGGTTGGATTGGAGCCAAATTGAAAGAAAAGACATTTCCACGGATTGGATTGTTCATAAGCATTCGAGGTAAGTGTTTGTTCTATCCTAGCTTGAGGGAATAGGATTATGTGTTATGTGTTATGTGATCGAGTGCGGTGTATGATCTGTGGTGACGAGCATCCATACACTGGCGTCTAGTATGACCGTGAGTCGTTGGAAAATAATTATTTTGAGATATACTGCTGATAAATTGTTATTGTTCTCCCTTGTTGGGACTTGTTGTGAAGATTATTATTGATTGCCCTTGATGGGACGGATTATGAATTACTGTTTCTTTCTTTACCCTTAACTGTGATTGTTATTTGGGTGAGGAAGAGTGATAATGCACGAAGGGTGATGTCGTGCCATGTTTTATTTATTTATGCACGAAGGTTAATGCCGTGCCATGTTTATTTTTGATTATGCACGAAGGATCATGCCGTGCCCTGTTATTGAACCATGTACGAAGGATCATGCCGTACTATGGATGTGAGGATGAGAGTAAAAGCACGAAGGGTGATGCCGTGTACTTTATTTGTTTATTTGGTGAGGATGAGAGTAAAAGCACGAAGGGTGATGCCGTGCAATTGTTTGCTATTCCTTGACTTGATATTACTTGTTTTTCCATTATATTTTATTTGGGTGATGCCGTGCAATTGTTTTCCATTTCTTGACTTGATATTACTTGTGTTTCCATTATACCTTGTTTTCCTTGTGAACTTATTTGATTGTTATTTGGGTGAGGAAGAGTGATAATGCACGAAGGGTGATGCCGTGCCATGTTTATTTATTTATTTATGCACGAAGGATCATGCCGTGCTCTATTATTGAACCATGTACGAAGGATTATGCCGTACCATGGATGTGAGGATGAGAGTAAAAGCACGAAGGGTGATGCCGTGTACTTTATTTGCTTATTTGGTGAGGATGAGAGTAAAAGCACGAAGGGTGATGCCGTGCAACTATCTGCTATTTCTTCAATTGATATTGCTTGTGTTTACATTACACTTTGTTTTTCCTTGTGAAATTATTAACTGTGGTTAATTGTTGAATTCTTTAAGATATTCCTTATTGTGTTAATACTTGATTATTTCTTGTTATTTTGTGGTACACATATATATATATTGAATTGCACGGGGTTATGTGGGTGTCTGGTCCTAGGCTTGTCACTACTTCGCCGGGATAGGCCAGGCACTTACCAGCACATGGGGTCGGTTGTGCTGATGCTACACTTCTGTGCGTTTTTGCACAGGTCCAGGTTACGATCAGGAGCAGCAGGAGCAGTAAATAGATTGCGTGGGAGTTGATCACATTTGAGACCGAGGTAGCTTGCAGACGTCCGCAGGCCCGGCGTCTCTTTCTTTATTTATGCTATTAGATGTAGTCTCTTTGTTCCGGGACAAACAGAATTATGATATATTTCCTTCATACTTTTATGTGTAGTATTCCATAGTAGTTTGTGAGTTGGTGACTCCACGTCTTGGGTAGAGGATTTCAGTATGATTTTTACCGTGTTATTTATTATTTCCATTTCGATAAAGTGTTCCGCATTTATTTAATTGAAATTGTGTTAAAAACAGGATAGTATGAATACAGTGGCTTGCCTAGCTACCACGAGTAGGCGCCATCACGAACCCGATATTGGGGGAAAAATCCGGGTCGTGACAAGTTGGTATCAGAGCTCTAGGTTACATAGGTCTCACCACTCACGAACAAGCTTAGTAGAGTTTGAGAGGTAGGTACGGAGACGTCTGTACTTGTCCTCCAGAGTCTATTGACTTAGGAAAGAGTCTCTTATTTGTTCTTTCTTATCGTGCGAATTTGTTCTTCAAAGTGTTAAGTTAAATTTCCACTCTTGTCTTCCCACGAATGGCGTAGTCACGTACTGCTTATCCAGCCGAACAATGGCACGGGCTGGTGATAGATCAACTATGCCTTCAAAAGTTTTACGGAGGACAGATAGGTTTCACCAAAGTCTTCGTTGCCACCTTCAGCGGTGCATCTTTTGAGAACCCACGAGATTGTGCTTGACGGTTCTTATGAGGAATTACAGAACGTGGGAATAGTCGAATGCGAGGAGTTCATTTTACTGTGCTACAGAAGGCACACAGAAATAGTGGGAAGATAATGTATTTACCACATCGGTTATGGTCCCAACGGAAGATGCAATTATATCAGGAGATCACCTAATAAATCGTGTTGGGTTTCAACGGACCTTGACGTCCGGTCGATGTGTTGGAGTTGTGAAGGACAAATATGGTGAGTTATTGGACTATATATATATGGTATAGAAATGTCCTCTAAATAATTTATACATATTTAAGGTTGGTTCATTTCATGGGGTAAGAAATCGCCCCAGAAGAATAACGAAGAGTTTGTGAGTAAACGGGGTAGCTCAACAGTGTTAAGCCAACATAGCAAAAGAGGAAATTGGCCATCAATGTTTGTGACAAGATTACCAAGAGGGCAGGCCGGCCAATGCAACGCTATCTACTAAACTCTATTTTTAGAAAATGTTATGAAGACGTCACCCGGAGATTCTCTGCAATATGTAGTATATGCGATCTGAACGGTTGTACTAGGTCACAATGACTGTATCCGAATATATATTGTCATGAACAACAAATTAACTGAGCCTTAAAAGAATTGCTGTGAATGTGGAATTTTTGGAGAAATATAATTTTAGGAAAGCACTCAGGCTACACGCTCCATTGCAGTTAATATTTATCCTACATGGCCAGCCAGATGTATAGGTCAGGATGTTAGAGGTGGAGGTGAAAATCCTAGAGGTGGAGACCTAACCATTGATATACTTTTTATGGTATGAGGGAGGTCATTACACCAGATGGCGTCATCACGTGTGTAATTCAGATTGTTATAAACAAATAATTTTCCCTTAATTTGATTTGGTTTTTGAAAGAAAATTTAGGCGAGTCTCGTTTAACATGCTCCATTCATGAGCGAGCATCGTAATCATACTACTTAGGGAAATACTCCCGTTGAGATATTACATGAGGATAGACATCCCTATTATTAGGTGTTAGTTACTAAATATCCATGAGACTATGAGTGACTTTATATTACTTATTACAGTATGTTTTGATATAATTCTCGGAATAACTAATTTTAATCGTTAATTGTGTGCCCTATCAGTATGAGGGTTCATTTTATGTCGTGATTATCTTTGACGGACAATTATTGAAAGGAAGAAAGAAATGAAATGAAAAATTTCAGATTATATGATGTGCAAGCACTGTGATTCAGAGTTGAGGATGAGATCCTCCAATTTTTGGGCATAATGTGAAGTATTTCTAAGCCGAGCTTCAGGCTGCGGTGGATATCATATGAGGACTGGGTCCTGGTAGTAAGAGTTTATGTGTTTAAAATTTTTCTTTTATGAATTAATACTTTCGTATCGCATTCGTAAATAAGAGTCATGTCCGTTAGGACTATTTGACAATTCTTGTATAGTTTCTATTCATGTTAGCCATTTCTATTTTGAAACCGTTGAGCTTAGCCTTTGAGATGAGCACCAGGTAAGGATGAATATGACGCATTAATTCGGGAAAATAATCACGAGGTCACCATACCTCATTCTGAGTAAAGTGGGATTTGTAGAATAAGGTATTTGATAACGGGGTTAATTGACAATGTTGTAATTTAATAATAACTCTTATGGCCAGACTTCAGAGTCATGGATATGTGCATACGCATGAGTGTGTTCGTGCCTTATTTAGACTTGTTCGTTGTAGTCTTCATTGTTTCCATATTGACGTACTCCTGCAGTCATGAGGAGCATGCGCAACATCTCAGAGTGACTTTGCAGACTCTGAAAGATAGCCAACTATATGCAAAAATTTTGAAGTGTGAATTTTGGCTAAGTTCAGTTGCATTCCTGGGTCATATTGTGACGGCAGCAGGTATTCAGGTTGATCCGAAGAAAATTGAGGCAGTCAAGAGCTGGCCTAGACCGACATCAGCCGCAGATATTCGGAGTTTCTTGGGATTAGCGGGTTATTATCGGCGAGGGGTTTTCATCTATTGCAACCCCGCTGACCAGATTGACACAGAAAGGTGTTCAATTTGAATAGTCAGATGAATGTGAGGCGAGCTTTCAAAAGCTCAAGACAGCCATGACTACAACACCGGTATTGATTTTACCCACAAGTGCGGGACCTTATACTGATTATTGTGATGCTTTCCGTATTGGGCTTGGTGCAGTGTTAATGCAGGATGGCAAGGTTATTGCCTATGCTTCGAGGCAGTTAAAGATGCCTGAAAAGAATTACCCAGTGCATGATCTAGAATTTGCGGCGATTATTCACGCATTGAAGATCCGGAGGCATTATTTGTATGGTGTAGTATGTGAAGTATACACCGATCATAAGAGTCTTCAGTATTTGTTTAAACAAAAGAGTTGAATTTGAGGCAGAGAAG
This sequence comes from Nicotiana noctiflora, assembly GCA_032618575.1. Taxonomy (NCBI): domain Eukaryota; kingdom Viridiplantae; phylum Streptophyta; class Magnoliopsida; order Solanales; family Solanaceae; genus Nicotiana; species Nicotiana noctiflora. The sequence continues at coordinate 52,828 of JASVEL010013785.1, read as the reverse complement.
GTGGTTGGTATTGCGGAAAGATTATGATGTCACCTTTTTATATCATCAGGGAAAAAGCAAACGTGGTGGCTGACGCTTTGAGTAGGAAGTCAGCCAGTATGGGCAGTCTTGTTTATATTCCAGTCAATCAGAGGCCAATTGCTTTGGATGTTCAGTCCTTAGCCAACCGGTTCGTGAGATTAGACATTTCTGAACCTAGCAGGGTGTTAGCCTGCACAGTCGCTCGTTCTTCCTTATTAGAGCGTATCCGTGAGAAGCAATTTGATGATCCTCATTTGCATGAGTTGAGAGATACAGTACAGCGGGGAGGTGCCACATAGGTAAATCTAGATGATGATGGGGTATTGAAATTGCAGGGTCGAGTTTGTGTGCCCAATGTCGAAGGGATTCGAGAGTTGATCTTAGCAGAGGCCCACGGTTCGCGGTATTCTATTCACCCGGGCGCCGCGAAGATGTACCAGGACTTACGGCAGAAATATTGGTGACGCAGAATGAAGAAAGATATTGTTGCGTATGTCGCTCGGTGTCTAAATTGTCAGCAGGTGAAATATGAGCACCAGAAGCTTGGCGGTGTATTCCATAGGATTGAAATTCCCGAGTGGAAATGGGAGCGGATCACTATGGACTTCGTTACTGGACTTCTTTTGACTCAGAGGAAATTTGATGCTATTTGGGTCATTGTTGATAGGCTGACCAAGTCAGCACACTTTATTCCAGTATCTGTCTCCTACTCGTCGGAGAGGTTAGCAGAGGTTTACATTAGGGAGATTGTTCGTCTCCATGGGGTGCCAGTATCTATTATCTCTGATCGGGGTACGCAGTTTACCTCGCGGTTCTGGAGAGCGGTTCAGCAGGAGTTAGGCACCCAGGTTCAGTTGAGTACGGCATTTCATCCTCGGACGGATGGCTAGTCGGAGAGGACTATTCGGATTCTCGAGGACATGCTTCGAGCCTGTGTTATTGATTTCGGAGGCTCGTGGGATCAGTTTCTACCATTAGCAGAGTTCGCCTACAATAACAGTTACCAATCTAGCATCCAGATGGCTCCGTATGAGGCGTTGTATGGTAGGCGATGTCGATCACCGGTCGGATGGTTTGAACCGGGAGAGGCTCGGTTGTTGGGTACAGACTTAGTTCAGGAGGCCTTGGATAAGGTCAAGACTATTCAGGAGAGATTGCGTTCAGCTCAGGTCTAGGCAAAAGACTTATGCGGATCGTAAGGTTCGAGATGTAGATTTCATGGTTGGTGAACGAGTATTGCTCCGAGTGTCGCCTATAAAGGGCGTGATGAGGTTTGGGAAGAAGGGCAAGCTCAGCCCTAGGTATATTGGCCCATTTGAGATTCTAGACAGAGTGGGAGGGGTGGCTTACAGATTAGCTTTGCCGCCTAGCTTATCAGCCGTGCATCCAGGTTTTTCACGTATCTATGCTTCGGAGATACCACGGTGATCCCACACATGTGTTAGACTTCAGTATTGTCCAATTGGACAATGATCTATCCTACGAGGAAGAGCCGGTGGCTATTCTAGACCGGCAGGTTCGACAGCTGAGGTCGAAGAGTTATCCTTCTGTGCGTGTTCAGTGGAGAGGTCAGCCTCCCTGAGGCATCGACCTGGGAGTCCGAGTCTGATATGCGGAGCCGTTACCCACACTTGTTTCCTGACTCGGGTACTTCTTTCTTTTGTCCGTTCGAGGACGAACGGTTGTTTTAGAGGTGGAGATTGTGACGACCCAAAGGGTCATCACTTATTTTATTAATAATTTCGAGCTTCGAGGCCTTGAAAACCTCATTCTATGTTGCCTCGATTGACGTGCACGATCCGAGCATGTAGCCGGAAAGATTTTTGTGATAGAAAATATGAATTCTATGAGAAATTTGGATAAAAATGATATTAATATTGATATGGTTGACTTCGGTCAACATTTTTGGTAAACGGATCCGGACCCGAGATTTGATGGTCCCGAGAGGTCCGTAGGAAAATATGGGACTTGGACATGCGTCCGGAGTCGAATTCCGAGGCCTAGAGCCCGAGTTATGAATTTTTATGTGAAATTGTTTTTGATGCAATTATTAAAGGAAATAAATTAATTGACCTAGGTATCGGGCTCGTATTTTGGTTCCGACGCCCGGTACAAGTCTTAAATATTATATATGTGATTTCTGTAAAGTTTGGTGACATTTGGATGTCGTTTGAGATGTTTTGGACCTTGAGTCCCAAGTTTGAAAGTTTTGAAAACTAAAGGTATGAAAATCATGCATTTGAGGCTTGATTTGATGAAAACGAGGTGATATTGGCGATGTGATCGCACGAACAAGTTCATAATGTGTTTTTGAGGTTATGTGCATATTTGGTTTGGAGCCCCGAGGGCTCGGGTGAACTTTGGATAGGCCACGAGATCAATTTTTCATGTTAGAAGTTGCTGTCTGCAACTGGTCTGCAGAGTTCGCAAATGCGAACAATAGTTCGCAAATGCGAACTCCCCACTATTCTGCAGAGTTCGCAAATGCGAACAATAGTTCGCAAATGCGAACTCCCCCCCTATTGTGTCCGTGTTCGCAAATGCGAACAATAGTTCGCAAATGCGAACTTGACCCTTCTGTGCCTGTGTTCGCAAATGCGAGCTATAGTTCGCAAATGCGAACCGGCCACTATTCCGCCTGGGTTCGCAAATGCGAACAATAGTTCGCAAATGCGAACCTCCCCATATTTAGCCTGTGTTCGCAATTGCGAACAATAGTTCGCAAATGCGAACTTCCCAATTTTGCCTTGGCTTCGCAAATGCGAAGAAATGTTCGCAAATGCGAACTTCCCACCCTTAGCTTATTTTTCAAACTCCAGAAATTGGTCGGGGTTCGCAATTGCGAACCCATGTTCGCAAATGCGAACACAGAGACCTGAAAAACACGAATTTCAGTCATTTCTTCACATTTTACAATAACCAAAACACCCATTTGCGATTCTTCAAGGATTTCTTCTTCATCAAAACGATTGTAAGTCACTTTTTACTAAATTCTTTCAATTCCTAACATCATTAAACATGTTTTTCATAAGAAATAAATGATTTTCATGGTAAAATTCTTGTTTTTGTTAGAAAATAGGGTTTTTCATAAATTGGGGAATTGGACCTCGAATTGAGGTCCGATTTTGAAACAAATTATATATATGAACTCGTGGGGGAATGGGTAACCGGATTTTGGTTTTAACCCCGAATTCCGACCATGTGGGCCCGGGGTGGAAATTTACTATTCATGGCAGAATGTTGTAAAAGTGGTATTTGGTATTAAGAATTAGTTTGTTGAGTAAGAATTGATGATATTAAATCAATTGTGTATAGATACGGTTGGATTGGAGCCAAATTGAAAGAAAAGACATTTCCACGGATTGGATTGTTCATAAGCATTCGAGGTAAGTGTTTGTTCTATCCTAGCTTGAGGGAATAGGATTATGTGTTATGTGTTATGTGATCGAGTGCGGTGTATGATCTGTGGTGACGAGCATCCATACACTGGCGTCTAGTATGACCGTGAGTCGTTGGAAAATAATTATTTTGAGATATACTGCTGATAAATTGTTATTGTTCTCCCTTGTTGGGACTTGTTGTGAAGATTATTATTGATTGCCCTTGATGGGACGGATTATGAATTACTGTTTCTTTCTTTACCCTTAACTGTGATTGTTATTTGGGTGAGGAAGAGTGATAATGCACGAAGGGTGATGCCGTGCCATGTTTTATTTATTTATGCACGAAGGTTAATGCCGTGCCATGTTTATTTTTGATTATGCACGAAGGATCATGCCGTGCCCTGGTTATTGAACCATGTACGAAGGATCATGCCGTACTATGGATGTGAGGATGAGAGTAAAAGCACGAAGGGTGATGCCGTGTACTTTATTTGTTTATTTGGTGAGGATGAGAGTAAAAGCATGAAGGGTGATGCCGTGCAATTGTTTGCTATTCCTTGACTTGATATTACTTGTTTTTCCATTATATTTTATTTGGGTGATGCCGTGCAATTGTTTTCCATTTCTTGACTTGATATTACTTGTGTTTCCATTATACCTTGTTTTCCTTGTGAACTTATTTGATTGTTATTTGGGTGAGGAAGAGTGATAATGCACGAAGGGTGATGCCGTGCCATGTTTATTTATTTATTTATGCACGAAGGATCATGCCGTGCCCTATTATTGAACCATGTACGAAGGATTATGCCGTACCATGGATGTGAGGATGAGAGTAAAAGCACGAAGGGTGATGCCGTGTACTTTATTTGCTTATTTGGTGAGGATGAGAGTAAAAGCACGAAGGGTGATGCCGTGCAACTGTCTGCTATTTCTTCAATTGATATTACTTGTGTTTACATTACACTTTGTTTTTCCTTGTGAAATTATTAACCGTGGTTAATTGTTGAATTCTTTAAGATATTCCTTATTGTGTTAATACTTGATTATTTCTTGTTATTTTGTGGTACACATATATATATATTGAATTGCACGGGGTTATGTGGGTGTCTGGTCCTAGGCTTGTCACTACTTCGCCGGGATAGGCCAGGCACTTACCAGCACATGGGGTCGGTTGTGCTGATACTACACTTCTGTGCGTTTTTGCACAGGTCCAGGTTACGATCAGGAGCAGGAGCAGCAGTAAATAGATTGCGTGGGAGTTGATCACATTTGAGACCGAGGTAGCTTGCAGACGTCCGCAGGCCCGTCGTCTCTTTCTTTATTTATGTTATTAGCTGTAGTCTCTTTGTTCCGAGACAAACAGAATTATGTTATATTTCCTTGAGACTTTTATGTGTAGTATTCCATAGTAGTTTGTGAGTTGGTGACTCCACGTCTTGGGTAGAGGATTTCAGGTATGATTTTTACCGTGTTATTTATTATTTCCATTTCGATAAAGTGTTCCGCATTTATTTAATTGAAATTGTGTTAAAAACAGGATAGTATGAATACAGTGGCTTGCCTAGCTACCACGAGTAGGCGCCATCACGAACCCGATATTGGGGGAAAAATCCGGGTCGTGACAGGGGACGACCTCGAGCCTCTTGTATGTTTATTCTATTTTTTGTGTGTTTTACCTCAATTTGAATGTTTTGAAAGCCAACCTGATCAAGTACGCAACCGTGATCTTCACGGGACTTGGGGAGTGCCTAACACCTTCTCCCCGAGTCAAATGAGCCCTCTTTCCCGAATCTCTGGTGCAGACTTAGTTTGAAGTCTAAAGTGTTTTAAAGGAAAATCATTTTAAAAACGGTGGCCTGGCATACCGAAATCAATGTCAGGTGGCGACTCTGAGTTAATTCCTTTTAAACACAAAATTTTTGTCACTTTCAAAATTGAAAAACCCTTTTCAAGCCGTTTCACTTAATTCTTTCATTAATTTAAGAGGGTTTAGTGGAAATGTTTGTTGTTTTTGAAAAAAAGGGGTGTGACATCTCTGGCGACTCTGCAGGGGACCTTGCGGGTTCGAGCTAGTACTTGATTTTGTTGGATTTTGGAATATTTGGTTGAGGTTTTTATGGTTTTTCATTATCTTTATTTGATTTTTATTATGTTTTTATGTTTTGTTATTTGCTAGTTGTTTATTTGTTTATAGTTTTTGCTTTATGTGTTTACTGCTTTATAACTGTCATCATTTGCATAACCCCGAGTCTTCTTTCTGCAACAAGTCTTCCGGAGTACGTTTGAGCATACACGGCCTTTTTGTGAGTCACCCGTGTCTTTAGGGGGGTGGCGTGGGAGCGTGGAGTGGGCGGATAGCTAGAGCAGCCGCCATCGACCACGTGCCGCCCCGAATTGCCTTGTCTAGTGAACCCTAACCGTAGGTCATCCTTTAGGTCATACTTGTGTGCATCATATCATTTAAACCTAGCAGGGTTCGGTTCCACGTACTGTGTCCCTTTGTATGAAACTTGTCCAAATTTGGTCAAAATGGACCCGTGGCCCAAAATGACAAGTAATCATCCTATGTGCTAAATGTCGCATCTTTGAGGGTAAAAAGGTTATTTGCCGGACCGATGTTTGGGAAAGAAGGGCAAAAATGAAGAAAATAGGGCCCGGTTGCATTTTTCTTTCACAACTTTTTCAAGAAAATCCAAAAAAAAAAAAAGAGAAGAAAAAGAAAATTCAAAAAGATTTTACACTTTTTCATTATATTCCAAAAATTCAAAAAAACTGAAAATGAAAAATCCAAAAAGATTTTACACTTTTTCATTATTTTCCAAAAATTCAAAAAAAATGAAAATGAAAAATCCAAAAGATTTTATGTTTTTCCATTTGTTTTTCAAAAAGATAAAATATAGCTTTTTACAAATTAATTGCATCTTCCGGAACTACGCGAACCTGATTCTCGTCTCTCGGGGCGAGATACGTAGGCAACCCACATAGGGTCCGGTCTTCCTAGCGTCTTAGGTTCTTGGCTTTGCGGGGTCTTAGCCAAATCTTGCATGTCTAGTCACTTTTGGCCACATCGGCCATTCTTGTAAAATGGGGCCATTTTTTTTGCGAAAGTGGTTCAATAAACTCATGTCTTAAGATTTTGAGTCTACAATTAGGTATAATATCAATTTAAGGTCTTTCCTTTTCGAGTTTGCATGTTTAGCCACTTTTGGCTACATCGGCCATTCTTGCAAAATGGGGTTATTTTCGCAAAAGTGGTTCAATTACTCATATATTAGAATTTTGAGTCTGTAACTAGGAGTCATATTAATTTAAGGTCCTTCCTTTTTTAGTTTGCATCTTTAGCCACTTTTAGCCATATCGGCTGTTTTTTTATTTTTTTGCAAAATGGGTCATTTTTGTCGTTTGGTCTTGGGCCATGATTATTGAGAGTTTGAATTCATATAAGCCTTAATGAGGTGTATTTCTACGTCTTAGAGGTCACCTTTGTTGAGTTTGCATTTATAGCCACTCATGGCCATGTGGTTAATTTCCAAAAATAGCTTAATTTTTTCTTGCATGTGTCTTGAGTCACTAACTCTATTTAATCTTATTTTTCCCATTCAGATATGGAGCGATTTGCTAGAGTTTGAGCATGACAAATATCCCAGATCATTCTAGTCAACACTATTACATCACGGGCTGCTTGAGAATTTTTATTTTTTATTTATTTTTTACTCTATCTTATGTTGTTTTTAAAATTTAGTCTTGTACAATAGTATCAAGTCTGTCAGTCTAGTTAAGATTGTCGAGTCTTTTGTTATAGTACTTCCTGTTTTGTATTTGAAAAATCAAAAAAATTATAAATGAAAAATTCCAAAAAAAAAAGATTTTTGTTTCTTTATTTATTTTATCCATTACTTCTTCAAGAACTACGCTTGATCTGATTCATGAGGGGCATGATACGTAGGCAACCTACATAGGGTTCGATCGAATCATTTTTTCTGAAAACTCAAAAAAAAAAGAGAATGAATTGTGGATGTGAGAAATGAGAGGAAAGAAAAGAGTGACAAATTAAAAAGAAAAGGAGGGGAAGGAAAACGGGAAAGCCAAGAAGGGCTAGAAATGAAAGAAAGAGAAGGTTGAAATGAACAAAGTGGGGATGACGCCAAATGACCTTCGTACCCTCGAAGCCATTCTAGAACCGTTAAATGTGACTAGGGGGCATTGCACGCAATATGATATTTCTATCTGATAAATGCTCTAACGCTAACATGTTGGCTATGTTTTGCTCCTCTTTATTACTTACATTGTTATCATAACAGAGGGTGGTCAGTTTGTGGTACTTTGGCAATTCAATCATAAAAAATAATGTTAAAAAGCAAGGAAACCATGGCTGGCAAAGACTTGGACGCAAGAGTTGTTGACCTGCCAAGGGAGGTTGAGCTGTCGGAGACTGAATTGAAAGATGAGGTCCAAAGGTTGAAACAACGGATTGGAGAAATGTATCATGCCTGGAATAAGGAACATCCTCCACCTTCATTCCCTACCAACTATACTTAAAATCATGCCTCCATTCCACCACCATCACAAGTCCAGGTCCCTACTACCGTTGACCTTTCTCCTCAACATGCACCAGGCTTCACCGCTTACCACAATTACCCTGTCACTTCCTCCCAAACTTTCCATGCTCAACTAGTCAAAACAACCGCATTCCTAGCTCCAAACACCCAAGACATTGCACAGAATCCTTTACCTGCACATGATGATGCAAGCTTTGTGGGAAAGTTGCATGGTGACATGAAGTATGAGAATCCTCTTGGGAAGTTGCTGAGTGAAGTTAATGATATTGAAATTGGTGAAGGTCCTGGTAATTTTGATGTGCAATATAGTAACGTTGAGTTTGGTAATTGGAAAGACACTCCTTTCTTGGTAGGTCGGGAGGAGTTTTGGTGGTTTATTTTACTGTCATTTCTGCTTGTTGATCCGGGTTATTTCAGGGTTATAATCTAGATATTATCTTGTGGCTCAAACTCTTCTTCTTCTCATTTTGTATAGTTTGTTTAGTTGTTGTAACTCGTCTAATGTTCTTTAGGATTGTTCCAGGGTTGCAACCCATGTTTGTTTTTCTTGTTCTGTTCAAACCCTTTTCACCATCTGTCTAATGCAATCTCATGTTTTTTATTAGTTTTGGTCAGTTTTTGTTTAGGTTTCTTTTTCTCTTATAGTTCTCTTCATCCTAACTCAAGTGAAATGACATGCTCACATAATTCTCAGCCTGATCTTGAAAACTAGTCTGATCATGAAGGAATGGGCATAGTTTTGAACATGACAAAAGAGGCATTTGAGGAAATAAGTAAGGATTCATGAATTCCGAGATAAACTAAAGCTTGAATTGAGTGAAACTGAGGTAGTAAGTCTGGAAATCAAGAGGTTGATAAGAGCATACAACAAGGAATTGTTTCTCAAGCAGTTTGAGGTAAATCAGTCAGTGCTGAAATACATTCTTCCACAGTAAGGTAAGGTTGAACCAAGTTTGTTTTGAATTGGCAAGGATCACGTACTGGGACAAAGGTATTGCCTGTCGGCACTTTCTGTTTGTGATGATGCCATCAATAGATATTGTGCATGATTTCTTTCCTTATCTTCAATTGCACGCTTGTACTTGGCATTCTCAAAGTTTGGTATGACGAAGGCTTTTTATTCTGCTACCCAAACACTTTTATCCTTTGCTACCCATTTTGAGCCCTAATTTTTTATTTCATACCCCTCTTTTGGAATCAGAAATAGAGTCAGGACCTAGAAAATAAAAGAAAAAGAGAAAAAGATAAAAAAAAAGGAAAAGAGAAAAAGAAAAAAAAAAGAAGAAGGAAAAAAGAGAGAAAAAAATAGTAACAAAAAGTAGTCTTTTGAACTACGTTCGACCTGATTCTTGTCACCGCAAGATACGTAGGCAGCCTTAGGGTTCGGTCGCACCAAATAAAATATTTCATAATCCCCCAAAATCAATACTGGGGCAGATTTTTTAAGAAATCCCATCAAAGAAAAAATCAAAAAAAATTCCCCAAACTTCATGAAACTGGGGCACAAGTTTTAATTTTTCCAAAAGACCTGATTCCAAAAGTTGTAATTTTGAACCCTTTCATCTTGAATTATTTGAGCCTTCATGCTACCCTTTCTTTCTAACCTTGTCCAAAAGCCTACATTACGGTCCAAAGGAAGACCTTCCGACCAATCATTGAGGATACCATATCAAGTGTTGGTGAAAGTATGATCTCCCTGTATCATGGGTAATACCTTTGTTCTCAGAACAATGCGAGAAAATGATAAAATGAGAGAGTCTTATCGGTGAAAACCCTCAGGGGCACCGTAAGGCGATGGTGAGTTGAGAAAAAGAATAAAATGAGAGAGGCTTGATGGTGAAAACCCTTCAGGGCACTACAAGTCGACTGAGGATTGTGGATCAAATGGGACAATTGAAGTGCTGAAGCCCAGTTTCACAGCGAAGAGGTACAACAAGAGTTGAATATTAGACTTGCTTGAGAGATTAAGCCACTTAGTCCACAGGTGCATGTCATGGTCATTAGAGTTGGTATCCACATGTGATAAGTTTCTACCTCGTAAGTTTCTTGTTAAGTATCATCTCTTTCCCTTGTCCCCTATTGTGTTCCTCTCATTTAGTTTGAGTCTCTTCTTGAGTCTGTTTGGTCATAACAAGTGAGAAATGACTTTAAAATCTGCCACCAGCTTTCCAATTGCATAAAGCAGAGTTCGGCCATGCACATCAAAACATAATTTAGAGTAAGAAGTATGGTGATAACTGAGGTTCAGGCAATTGAGTGGATCTTGAATTTTGAGAAAATACAAAGATTCAACAACTCTCAGAATGAAAAAACACAATGCAACAAGTGATGTGAGAGATTTAAGTCAGAGGTTTTGTGGTCTAATTCCAATCAAAGGGTCAAACAACTCCTTGCTAGCCCGAAGCAGCTAATCGGAATGAAACATGGCAATGGCAGAAGCAGACACTCAGCAATGATGCCACAAACTAACCACCACATTTTCAAACTAACCAGATTTTATTTGTCTAAAGTAGGGGCAAGAAATTTTTAAGTCCACAGGGACCTCCTATGGGAAAAGCATTGTTCATGGAGCAAAATTATATTCGGAATCCTCCAAGATGTGTGTGTGGCTCCGGTAAATTAATTTTAGAATTTTCAGGACCCTCCTGGATAATGGGATTTACTTTAAGAATTTTCAGGACCCCCCTGGATAATGGGATTTAATTTTAGAATATTCAGAACCCTCCTGAATAATGGGATTTAGTTTTTGAATTTTCAGGACCCTCCTGGATAATGAGATTTAGTTTTTGAATTTTCAGGACCCTCATGGATAATGGGATTTAATTTTAGAATTTTGAGGACCCTCTTGGATAATGTGATTTAGTTTTAGAATTTTTAGGACCTTCCTGGATAATAGGATTTAGTTTTAGAATTTTCAGGACCCTCCTGGATAATGGGATTTAATTTTAGAATTTTGAGGACCCTCCTAGATAATGGGATTTTTTTTAGAATTTTCAGGATCCTCCTAGATAATGGGATTTAATTTTAGAATTCTCAGGACCCTCTTGGATAATGGGATTTAGTTTTAGAATTTTCAGGACCCTCCTGGATAATGTGATTTAGTTTTAGGATTTTCAGGACCCTCCTGGATAATGGGATTTAGTTTTAGAATTCTCAGGACCCTCCTGGATAATGAGATTTAATTTTAGAGTTCTCAGGACCCTCCTGCATAACGAGATTTAATTTTAAGTTCTCAGGACCCTCCTGGAGAATGGGATTTAATTTTAGAATTTTCAGGGCCCTCCTGGATAATGGGATTTAGTTTTAAAATTTTCAGGACCCTCCTGGATAATGGGATTTAATTTTAAAAATTTTCAAGACCCTCCTGGATAATGGGATTTAATTTTAGAATTTTCAGGACCCTCCTGGATAATGGGATTTAATTTTAAAATTTTCAGGACCATCCTGGATAATGGGATTTAATTTTAGAATTCTAAGGACCCTCCTGGATAATGGGATTTAGTTTTAGAATTTTCAGGACCCTCCTGAATAATGTGATTTAGTTTTAGAATTTTCAGGACACTCCTGGATAATGGGATTTAGTTTTAGAATTCTCAGGACCCTCCTGGATAATGGGATTTAATTTTAGAGTTCTCAGGACCCTCCTGTATAATGGGATTTAATTTTAAGTTCTCAGGACCCTCCTGGACAATGGGATTTAATTTTAGAATTTTCAGGACCCTCCTGGATAATAGGATTTTGTTTTAGAATTTTCAGGACCCTCCTGGATAATGGGATTTAATTTTAAAAATTTTCAGGACCCTCCTGGATAATGGGATTTAATTTTAGCATTTTCATGACCCTCCTGGATAATGGGATTTAATTTTAAAATTTTCAGGACCCTCTTGGATAATGGAATTTAATTTTAGAATTCTCAGGACCCTCCTAGATAATGGGATTTAGTTTTTGAATTTTCAGGACCCTCCTGGATAATGGGATTTAATTTTAGAATTTTTAGGACCCTCCAGGATAATGGGATTTAGTTTTAGAATTTTCAGGACCCTTCCTGGATAATGGGATTTAGTTTAAAGTTCTCGGGACCCTCCTGGATAATGGGATTTAATTTAGAATTCTCAGGACCCTTCTGGATAATTGGATTTAATTTTAGAATTTTCAGGACCCTTCTGGATAATAGGATTTAATTTTTAGAATTTTCAGGACCCTCCTAGATAATGGGATTTAGTTTTAGAATTTTCAGGACCCTCCTGGATAATGGGATTTAGTTTTAGAATTTTTAGGACCCTCCTGGATAATGAGATTTAGTTTTAGAATTTTCAGGACCCTCCTGGATAATGGGATTTAGTTTTAGGATTTTCAGGACCCTTCTGGATAATGAGATTTAGTTTTTGAATTTTCAGGACCCTCCTAGATAATGGGATTTAATTTTTGAATTTTCAGGACCCTCCTGGATAATGGGATTTAATTTTTGAATTTTCAGGACCCTCCTGGATAATGGGATTTAATTTTATAATTTTCAGGACCCTCTTGGATAATGGGATTTAGTTTTAGAATTCTCAAGACCCTCCTTGATAATGGGATTTAGTTTAAATGTTCTTAGGACCCTCCTGGATAATGGGATTTAATTTTAGAATTCTCAGGACCCTCCTGGATAATGGGATTTAATTTGAGAATTTTCAGGACCCTCGTGGATAATAGGATTTAATTTTTAGAATTTCCAGGACCCTCCTAGATAATGGGATTTAGTTTTAGAATTTTCAAGACCCTCCTGGATAATGGGATTTAATTTTAGAATTTTCAGGACCCCCCTGGATAATGGGATTTAATTTTAGAATATTCAGAACCCTCCTGAATAATGGGATTTAGTTTTTGAATTTTCAGGACCCTCCTGGATAATGGGATTTAGTTTTTGAATTTTCAGGACCCTCCTGGATAATGGGATTTAATTTTAGAATTTTGAGGACCCTCTTGGATAATGTGATTTAGTTTTAGAATTTTCAGGACCCTCCTGGATAATGGGATTTAGTTTTAGAATTTTCAGGACCCTCCTGGATAATGGGATTTAATTTTAGAATTTTCAGGACCCTCCTAGATAATGGGATTTTTTTTAGAATTTTCAGGATCCTCCTAGATAATGGGATTTAATTTTCGAATTCTCAGGACCCTCTTGGATAATGAGATTTAGTTTTAGAATTTTCAGGACCCTCCTGGATAATGTGATTTAGTTTTAGAATTTTCAGGACCCTCCTGGATAATGGGATTTAGTTTTAGAATTCTCAAGACCCTCCTGGATAATGAGATTTAATTTTAGAGTTCTCAGGACCCTCCTGTATAACGAGATTTAATTTTAAGTTCTCAGGACCCTCCTGGAGAATGGGATTTAATTTTAGAATTTTCAGGGCCCTCCTCGATAATGGGATTTAGTTTTAGAATTTTCAGGACCCTTCTGGATAATGGGATTTAGTTTTTGAATTTTCAGGACCCTCCTGGATAATGTGATTTAGTTTTAGAATTTTCAGGACCCTCATGGATAATGGGATTTAGTTTTAGAATTCTCAGGACCCTCCTGGATAATGAGATTTAATTTTAGAGTTCTCAGGACCCTCCTGTATAACGAGATTTAATTTTAAGTTCTCAGGACCCTCCTGGAGAATGGAATTTAATTTTAGAATTTTCAGGGCCCTCCTGGATAATGGGATTTAGTTTTAGAATTTTTAGGACCCTTCTGGATAATGGGATTTAATTTTAAAAATTTTCAAGACCCTCCTGGATAATGGGATTTAATTTTAGAATTTTTAGGACCCTCCTGGATAATGGGATTTAATTTTAAAATTTTCAGGACCATCCTGGATAATGGGATTTAATTTTAGAATTCTAAGGACCCTCCTAGATAATGGGATTTAGTTTTAGAATTTTCAGGACCCTCCTGGATAATGTGATTTAGTTTTAGAATTTTCAGGACCCTCCTGGATAATGGGATTTAGTTTTAGAATTCTCAGGACCCTCCTGGATAATGGGATTTAATTTTAGAGTTCTCAGGACCCTCCTGTATAATGGGATTTAATTTTAAGTTCTCAGGGCCCTCCTGGACAATGGGATTTAATTTTAGAATTTTCAGGACCCTCCTGGATAATGGGATTTAGTTTTATAATTTTCAGGGCCCTCCTGGATAATGGGATTTAATTTTAAAAATTTTCAGGACCCTCCTGGATAATGGGATTTAATTTTAGAATTTTCAGGACCCTCCTGGATAATGGGATTTAATTTTAAAATTTTCAGGACCCTCCTGGATAATGGGATTTAATTTTAGAATTTTCAGGACCCTCCTGGATAATGGGATTTAGTTTTTGAATTTTCAGGACCCTCCTGGATAATGGGATTTAATTTTAGAATTTTCAGGATCCTCTTGGATAATGGGATTTAGTTTTAGAATTTTCAGGACCCTACTGGATAATGGGATTTAGTTAAATGTTCTCAGGACCCTCCTAGATAATGGGATTTAATTTTAAAATTCTCAGGACCCTCCTGGATAATGGGATTTAATTTTAGAATTTTCAGGACCCTCTTGGATAATAGGATTTAATTTTTAGAATTTTCAGGACCCTCCTAGATAATGGGATTTAGTTTTAGAATTTTCAGGACCCTCCTGGATAATGGGATTTAGTTTTTGAATTTTCAGGACCCTCCTGGATAATGGGATTTAGTTTTAGAATTTTCAGGACCCTCCTAGATAATGGGATTTAGTTTTTGAATTTTCAAGACCCTCCTGGATAATGGGATTTAATTTTTGAATTTTCAGGACCCTCCTGGATAATGGGATTTAATTTTTGAATTTTCAGGACCCTCCTGGATAATGGGATTTAATTTTATAATTTTCAGGACCCTCCTGGATAATGGGATTTAGTTTTAGAATTCTCAGGACCCTCCTGGATAATGGGATTTAATTTTAGAATTTTGAGAGCTCTGTAGGTAGCATGATCCAATTAACATTCAGATTTATGCCCGAATCCCAAACCGGGGCAGAAAAATTTCTTTTTTTCTTTCTGTTTTGTTGTAATGTCAGGCGCCCACCTGGACAACGAGGGAAATCTTTTCAGAAATCAGTTCAGGCTAGAAGTAGCAGCAGATCGCGGTAGGAATGCGAGTCAGCAATCCGAGGTGGTCAACCTGAGTAATTTCAATCCAGAATAGAAATGAAAAAAAGAAGAAGAAGAAATACGAGCTAACACCTGCATCTAGCGAGTATCAATGTTCAGATCTGAAGTCTGCATGAAGAACCATTCAAGAATCAAGATCAAGCTTCAGAAGACTTATAGATAGGAATCTTGTAACTCATAGTTAATAGGTTTAGTTAGTTTTTCTTTTTCATTTTCTGATTTTGATGTAATAACAGGACCGTGAACCGGAACCTCGACGACACTCGACTCGACTCTCCACCTCGGTAAACTTCATCATCTCATACACTTTCTGAACTACACGTGGCCTGATTCCTCTATAGCCGAGGATATGTAGGCAGCTCAGATACCAGAGCTCGGTCACATTCTTTTTTCTTCTAGTTGGTCTTTTAAATAAGGGTCAGGTCAAAAATCATGTCTAGTCGTTCTTTGTCTGAAAATGCTTTGTATTTTCAGTCAAAGAGGGGCAGCTATACGAAGCCTATCTTGAATGATCTTGAGCTTCTCCTGGTTTAAACCATCCAACCGGAGAACGACACCGCCTACCATACAAGGCTTCATAAGGAGCCATCTGAATGCTCGATTGATAGCTATTATTATAAGCAAACTCTGCCAAAGGCAGGAATTGATCCCATGAACCTCCAAAATCAATAACACACGCTCGAAGCATATCTTCTACTATTTGAATAGTCCTCTCGGACTGACCGTCCATCTGGGGATGAAAGGCTGTACTTAGCTTGACTTGGTTGCCCAACTCTCGTTGAACCGCCTTCCACAAATGTGAGGTAAAATGCGTACCTCAATCTGAAATAATAGAGATAGGCACACCATGAAGGCGAACAATCTCCCTGATATAAATCCCAGCTAATCTCTCGAATGAATAGGTAGTGGCAATCGGAATAAAATGAGCTGACTTGGTCAGCCTATCAACAATCACCCAAACAGCATGAAACTTCTTCCGAGTCATCGGAAGTCCATAAATGAAGTTCATAGTGATCCGCTCCCACTTCCATTCAGGAAGCTCAATTCTCTAAAATAAGCCGCCAGGTCTCTGATGTTCATATTTAATATGCTGACAATTCGGACACCGCGCTACATATGCCAAATATCCTTTTTCATTCTATGCCACCAATAATGTTGTCGCAAATCTTAATACATCTTTGCTGCACCTGGATGAATAGAATACCGCGAACTGTGAGCTTCTTCTAAAATCAATTCTCTAAGCCCATCAACATTTGGCACACAAATGTGCCCTTGCATCCTCAGAATCCCATAACCATCTAAGGTGACCTGCTTGGCACCTCCTTACTGAACCGTGTCTTTAAGGTCACATAAATAAGAATCATTATATTGTTGATCGCTGTCACGACCCCAATCCCGGTCGTGATGGCGCCCAACACAACTGCTAGGCAAGCCCGACCATTAACACTCTCATCCCGAGCATGAAGCTCAAATCAATAACCCGAACATTAATATCAACAATAAAGCTAAACTGAATATCCACCCCAAAGATCTAGGGTCACGAGTCTGGAGCCTCTAAACAAGATCGGATAACAATATCTGATCCAAATACTAAAGTCTGAACAATTTATATACAAAGGAAAAATAGAATAAGAAGAGAAGCCAGGTCCTGCGAACGCCAGCAGCTACCTCAGCAACTCGGATAAATACTAATAAAAGCTGGAGTGCTCGTCTATCCCTCATATGTACCTGAATCTGCACACAAAGGTGCAGGGAGTAGGAAATCCACAGAATACCACAATATGAAGCTAAACTACAATCCGAATCTCCTACGAACTAGCATCAACAATACAATATAGCTACCACAGAAAAATTTAACAAATAAAGATGCAATGCAATGCACATAACCGCTACGGCGTGTAGCCCAATCCATTTAACGTCGACGGCGCTCACTGGGGGTGTGTACAGACTCCGGAGGGGCTCCTACAACCCAAGCGCAAATATTGCTGCGGCGTGCAGCCCGATCCTCATATCATAATAACCGCTGCGGCGTGCAGCCCGATCCATCCTCAGTCCACAATAATCAGATAAGTCACAAACAGTTCATTTTTCTTAATTCGAGTTTCCAATTCATAATTTATGAAAAATACTTTAACTTTTATTTAATTTGCAAAAGCCGGTGACTTAGCATTTCAATACCGTGATTTCAATTTCCAGGACTGAGATCAGTGATTAAGCAAATATAGCTATCACATAAATACTATCCCCTAGGGATACTACCGGTCGGCACAAGGCCCCAAACAAGGCTTACAACCCACAAATATGTCAAACACAGTGTATTTCTATCACTAATAGCATTTTTATCCATATCCGGGATGGACCAAGTCTCAATCCCCAGTCACAATCAATTTCGCACCTGCCACGGTGTGCGAGCCACGCCCTACAAGCGTCACAATGTGCTAAGCCGAGGTTTCGAACCCTCAAGCTACCATATACACAAACTACTCACCTCTAGCCGGTCGTAGACTCGTCCGCAATGTCCTTTCCTTTGGAATTCGCTGCCTCGCGTGTAGAATCTATTCAAACCACAATAATTGTGTCAAATACGGGTCAAAGAATCATAACCCATTTCAATTTACATGAAATTCGCATAAATACACTAAGTTGGTAAAAACCCGACCCCGGGCCCGCTGCTCGGAAAATTCCGAAATTAGTACCAACGCGATCCTCATCTCGCCACGAGTCCGTGCATATAAAATTTATCGAAATCGGAATTCAATTGGCCTTTCAAAACCCAAATTTTTGTTTTCAATTTCTAGGCCACAATCCTTCACAATTTCTACCCAAATTCATGAAGATTGATGTTAATTCTACCATAAAATTATATTTTTGAGTCAAGAATCTTACCTCCGATGTTTACCCGGTGAAATCCCCTCTCGAAGCTCTCCAAAATCATCCAAACGAAATGAAATCAATGAAAGAAATAACCCAATTTCGTGTAATAAAGAATCTGTCTGTGCTTCGTCGGGTTGTACCCTGCTGCTGCGCTGTACAAGTTGTACATCCTATTGCTCCAGCAGTCATTTCCCGTCGATCATAACTTCTAGTACAGATGTCCAAATTACGAGTTCTTTAGCTTTCTGGAAACTAGACACAATGTTCTATAACTGTCAGGTTTTGCACTTTTTGTGATTCCTTATAGATTACAAGATATCAGCTCTCAACTTATCCGAAAATTGCTGAAAATCTGCTGCAATTAGTGCAGCAATCAGCTTGCTCACTTTGGCTCTAAATGGTCCGTTTGGACCCCCGAATTCATCCCGAGGCCCCCGGGCCCCCAACGAAAACCACCAACATACTCCATAACACGATTCAAACTTGTTCCAATCATAAAAACACGCCCTTAAACACGGAAAACATCGAATCCAAGCAAATTCAAGCCTAAGTTTTCATTTAAACTTCCGCAACCAACATTCGATCAAAAACCCGACCAAACGACCTCCGAATGACCTGAAATTTTGCAGGCACATCCAAAATCAACTAGCGGAGCTACTGCATTTGTCGGAATTCCATTTCGACTCCCGGATAAAAATCTCACCTATCGATCGGATTCCGCCAAAATTCCAACTTCGCCAAAATAGGCTAACTTCTTCACCGGACCTCCAAAATTACTTCTGATTGCGCTCCTAAGTCTTAAATCATCCACCGAAACTAACCGAATCATCGGAATTCAGTTCTGATCCCTCGAACTCATAAGTCAACGTTGAGTTGACTTTTCCAACTTAAGCTTTCCTAAAAGAGATTAATTGTTTCATTTCCTACCAAAATCAATTCGAATTGACTCAAGATTTGCACACAAGTCACACTCGACATTACGGACTTCCACGAACTTTCGGAATTGCATTCCGACCCCGATATCAAAATTTTCACTTTCGGTCGAATTTTCTCAGAAACCTTCAAATTCATATATTTTGCCAAATGACTTCAAAATGACCTCCGGACACCCGAATTCACTTCCGATCGCATTCCCAACTCCAAAATCACCATATGGATCTATTTGCAGACTCGTAATCCCAAACGGACATCTATAACTCTAAAATGCCTTCCAACCCAAATTTATGAAATCCTTCTAAAATACTAACTTCCACCATATACGTTGAAATGCTCACGGGTTATCAAAAACCAAATCCGGACATACGTCCAAGTTTAAAATCATCATAAGAGCATGTTGGAACTTTTAGATCCCAATTCCGAGGTCATTTACTCAAAATTCCAATCGTAGTTCAGTTCTTCAACTTTAAGCTTTCAAAATGAGAATTTCCATTTAGATTTGACTCCAAACTTCCCGAATTTGACTTCTGACCATACACACAAGTCAATATACCTGAGATGAAGCTGTTCATGGCATCAATCTGCTGAATGATGCGCCAGAGCTCAAAACGACCGGTCAGGTCGTTACAATCTCCCCCACTTAAACATACGTTCGTCCTCGAACGTGCTGAGAACTACAATGATGTAGTCTCAAATAACTTGTTTAACACATCATGCACCTTCCTGTGCTACCACTACTTAGTTGAGCATATTAGCTATATAATTCTGTAGATATAATTCTTTATTCGAGCGAATAAGACATTAAGCCAAATTCCAACATCCTGAATTTCCTGCCAAGTCTGTTTCCATCATTCGACCACCATATCAATCTCCACATGTTGTACCCAAACATTAATGCATAACTTTGTTGAATTCATACTTTGCATCACTTTACTCATATGACCACAATAGATTTTGGAGCCAAACCTCGATATTACCTTTCTAACGAGCTGAGATCAAATATGCTCGTACTCATTAATGACTCCAACGATCTTGTCGATTATAACACACCGCATTGGTGACACGACACCTCAGCATCGGCCTAAGCAACAATGATCACAACACAGGCTCCAATAAAAAAAAACAATCCGAACACACTCGAATCGTGACAACTAACTCACACAAAAGAGCTATAGTTCAATTCACCCGTACCATCATAACATAGAACTGAGATTTCGTCTCACATCATAGAATTAGGGTACTTGAATCCTCCTCCAAAGGTCATAACATCACGTGGCCTTGCCACAACTCACGATTCTATCCAAGCACTATTACTCATGGAGCAACTCAAGTCACCATGCTCAAAATGGTCAGCCACGCACATATTTAGGTCTGAACTCAAGCAATCAATCCCGCTCGCGGTGATACATTTAATATATGCTATCAAATCCTGAATGGATACAACCGATGTGCCATTCCCCGAGCGGTACCCAATACAGACTATTCCTTAAAAGCTAGGAAGTATTGTATACAAAGTAACTTATAGGAAACTATATTTTCCACATCACACTGTTGCGGCGCTCAACCCGTTCCAATAACATACCCGTGGCGGCGTGCCACCCGATCCAGATAGCATACTTGTGGCGGCATGCCACCCGATCCACGCATAAATCTCGCAAGAGGAAATGCACATTGAGTCAAGTTTCTCATTACAACAAACATATATATAGCCTCAAGCTTCGCCACATGAAACGCATCCGACAACGTTCCTCAATACCGGAACTAAATCAATGGTAAATACCTCTACAGTGACATCCGCCACAAAGGCCCAACTGACAAAGCAATACCTACCATCCGTCCGCTAATTTTGGGTGCAACTACCCTGTTGAAGCATACTCTGATGCACTTTGCTACGCAATTTGTGCCATTTCCGACATAGTCCATATCACATTAGTCTAGGCAACCTGACTTATGAAAACCAGTCTGCAATCAAGTCTCATAACCCAAATTCATTATATAGAGCTAAGGCAGAGCCACTAGGGCTTCCAACTTCCAATGATCGCTAAATGGTGCCGATACACACGATATACAACCACTGCATAGGCGGATTACGAGAATTTCTAGTCTCCAACACATATATAACACATGAATCACTGTGCCCGATTCCGTACTTCACCGTACGAATACATAATGCACATCAAGCGTCCATTCATACCACGAAAGCCATTCAGAAATTTCACTATGCCATTAGCGACTCAATTATTACAGTCGATCCAACAAGAGAATACCACCATACCACTAGATATTATCAATTTACATTACCTTTTCCTTTTGGACCATATACCCTGCCAAATTACTAGAATAGCAGTACCACTTTCCTTAATCACCAGAAAGATCGATTCTAAATTCACCTGCAGCTGCCCGCGCTGCTCAATAATTTTTAATGACTTCCCATATATTATGAACAAATCTCAAAGCCTTGAATATGCCATTATCAACTTTCCATAACACAGCGCATATACCATACCACACTAAGATAACATGGGAATTCATATCCCCTTCCTACGCCGCAAATATCGGCGCACTCAACTAGTCAAGGCCTTTCATGATCCCATATAGAGAAAACTCATTACACATTCCAAGCTTTGCATACCGACAAGAATATACTCACTTTTAAACCACGGTAGGACTCATCACAAACTCTTTCTCCCAATCCATTACATAAGTTTAGCTGTCAGGACTGAGTCCTTCTACCCATATCGAGCTACACAACTACCAGCACTCAAGAGCTTGGTTGCACCATAGCTGCAAGACTTATCACTTCGAACACATACCAGGAATTGATTGTATCCCTATCATACCGTTCCGGTTTATTAACAAGTTACTCTATTTTCCTTTCTGATTCATCTTTAATTTGATATTAGCCTTTACTTTAGCACTACAATATCTCAACTCATGTTACCGCATGAGACTCGTACACAAGATCACACGGTCTAAAGCCCATAGGTCACTTAATACTCTCTCAATGTTTCTCAAAAGTACCACATTCTACAATACTTTGTTTTGAAGAATTTCTTGTGATTTTTGAATTCGTTATCATTACTCTCCAATATAGATACATAGAATCTCATCATTCACATATCATTACACAAGTCTTGATCCCTTCTAACGAAACCACCGTCTTTAGTCACGTACACAATCTTAAGACACCTAACCATTACAAGCAAAGTCCTGAACACCGCAAGGCTATTCTCGAGCGTCATTCACCCTTATTCAATTACAATTCGGCTGTCTTATTGAACAAAACCACTCATGCCTTGTTAGAACTCTGACATCGCAGAACATGATTACATACAGCTGCATTTAGCTATCTCTCTTTTCTATTCACCGAACATTCCTTACCGACATCAGTTCAAATCATCCTAGGATTTCTTCACATCCATGAAGCACCATAACCTCTATCAGAATTTTCCCAGCATACCTAGAGACAACACCAACATAGCACACAACGGTGCAATTAGTTAATCAATAAAAACCTCCCCAACTTGGCTCGGAGCCATACATCAAAGCACTTTTAGCTGCTCATAGCATTCTTTACTCAAATGATGCCACAATGTTATGGTGAGATTAAACTCAAGTCATTTACAAGCTTGACAAAGACTCGAATCATCAGAGACCTTAACCCCTCTGCAATTCTTGCATTTATTCACACTCAACATTTAAGCCTACTCTCCAGGCGACAAAAATATTTTTCTAAGACCCAAATTTTTCAAAAATTTCGACAGAGTTTCCTTTGTAATTCGGCCTATCCACCTGCCAGAGAATCACCAAAACCATCCTAACAATACATCCACAACTCAACAAGACATCACAATGTTTATCAACAACATTAATCTCAATACTACACGGGTTATATTATCAAAATTGATACATGAACATGCGCTGCACTTGCTCGAATCATAATATATATCAAATACACTTCAATTACACATCAGAATCAACCCACCTATTTTGCCTCAATCTAGTATTTCAATACAACACCTTCCACCGGGATTCACATAGCATAATCACTTTAGTCTTCCTGAGTCTAAACTCATTTTACTACACGTAAGACACTTTACCTTCCAACTAAGAGATATGATAAATTTTCACCACGCCCATAGCTCGGGGTTACATAACAGATTACAATAAGGATCTAACACTTGACAACTCGTACATTATTAAGCTGCCATTTCCACAATTAGGAACAATACCGATCACACAAAATTTTATAATACCAGTTTGTGAAATCAGCACTTTGGTGCTCATGTCATAGACAAAGATTTGGCCTCAAGTCCTCCCGACTGGCCCAACATGAACTCACAAAGATTATATCTCGACCCTCGATCAAGGAATCACAAGCCATCAAGGCAATTATATTACTGAGTGCTCGAAGCGTACACAAACGTGTGGAAGGAATTTCAAAGATTATATCTCAAGCTGAATCAAGTACGCACGATAAGAATTCCAAGAAATGTGAAGTGTTTCCTAATGGTTTGCAGCCTCCCGGGGATAAGTACAGGCGTCCCCGTACCGATCCACAAGACTCTACCAACCGGCTCAAGACTCGTGGGGCCTAGTAACCTAGGCTCTGATACCAACTTGTCACGACCCCAATCCCGGTCGTGATGGCGCCCAACACAACTGCTAGGCAAGCCCGACCATTTACACTCTCATCCCGAGCATGAAGCTCAAATCAATAACCCGAACATTAATATCAACAATAAAGCTAAACTGAATATCCACCCCAAAGATCTAGGGTCACGAGTCTGGAGCCTCTAAACAAGATCGGATAACAATATCTGATCCAAATACTAAAGTCCGAATAATTTATATACAAAGGAAAAATAGAATAAGAAGAGAAGCCAGGTCCTGCGAACGCCAGCAGCTACCTCAGCAACTCGGATAAATAGTGATAAAAGCTGGAGTGCTCGTCTATCCCTCCTATGTACCTGAATCTGCACACAAAGGTGCAGGGAGTAGGGGTGAGTACTAAGTACTCAGTGAGTAATAAATATATAAAAGCAGGTGAAAGTAGGAAATCCACAGAATACCACAATATGAAGCTAAACTATAGTCCGAATCTCCTACGAACTAGCATCAACAATACAATATAGCTACCACAGAAAAATTTAACAAATAAAGATGCAATGCAATGCACATAACCGCTACGGCGTGTAGCCCAATCCATTTAACGTCGACGGCGCTCACTGGGGGTGTGTACAGACTCCGGAGGGGCTCCTACAGCCCAAGCGCAAATACCGCTGCGGCGTGCAGCCCGATCCTCTCATCATAATAACCGCTTCGGCGTGCAGCCCGATCCATCCTCAGTCCACAATAATCGGATAAGTCACAAACAGTTCATTTTTCTTAATTCCAGTTTCCAATTCATAATTTATGAAAAATACTTTAACTTTTATTTAATTTGCAAAAGCCGGTGACTTAGCATTTCAATAATGTGATTTCAATTTCCAGGACTGAGATCAGTGATTAAGCAAATATAGCTATCACATAAATACTATCCCCTAGGGATACTACAGGTCGGCACAAGGCCCCAAACAAGGCTTACAACCCACAAATATGTCAAACACAGTGTATTTCTATCACTAATAACATTTTTATCCATATCCGGGATGGACCAAGTCTCAATCCCCAATCACAATCAATTCCGCACCTGCCACGGTGTGCGAGCCACGCCCTACAAGCGTCACAATGTGCTAAGCCAAGGTTTCGAACCCTCAGGCTATCATATACACAAACTACTCACCTCTAGCCGGTCGTAGACTCGTCCGCAATGTCCTTTCCTTTGGAATTCTCTGCCTCGCGTGTAGAATCTATTCAAACCACAATAATTGTGTCAAATACGGGTCAAAGAATCATAACCCATTTTAATTTACATGAAATTCGCATAAATACACTAAGTTGGTAAAAACCCGACCCCGGGCCCGCTGCTCGGAAAATTCCGAATTAGTACCGACGCGATCCTCATCTCGCCACGAGTCCGTGCTTATAAAATTTATCGAAATCGGAGTTCAATTGGCCTTTCAAAACCCAAATTTTCGTTTTCAAATTCTAGGCCACAATCCTTCACAATTTCTACCCAAATTCATGAAGATTGATGTTAATTCTACCATAAAATTATATTTTTGAGTCAAGAATCTTACCTCCGATGTTTACCCGGTGAAATCCCCTCTTGAAGCTCTCCAAAATCATCCAAACAAAATGAAATCAATGAAAGAAATAACCCAATTTCGTGTAATAAAGAATCTGTCTGTGCTTCGTCGGGTTGTACCCTGCTGCGCTGTACAAGTTGTACATCCGATTGCTCCAGCAGTCATTTCCCGTCGATCATAACTTCTAGTACAGATGTCCAAATTACGAGTTCTTTAGCTTTCTGGAAACTAGACACAATGTTCTACAACTTTCATGTTTTGCACTTTTTGTGATTCCTTATAGATTACAAGATATCAGCTCTCAAAGTAGCCGAAAATTGCTGAAAATCTGCTGCAATTAGTGCAGCAATCAGCTGCTCACTTTGGCTCTAAATGGTCCGTTTGGACCCCCGAATTCATCCCGAGGCCCCCGGACCCCCAACGAAAACCACCAACATACTCCATAACATGATGCAAACTTGTTCCAATCATAAAAACACGCCCTTAAACACGGAAAACATCGAATCCAAGCAAATTCAAGCCTAAGTTTTCATTTAAACTTCCGCAACCAACATTCGATCAAAAACCCGACCAAACGACCTCCGAATGACCTAAAATTTTGCAGGCACATCCAAAATCAACTAGCGGAGCTACTGCATTTGTCGGAATTCCATTTCGACTCCCGGATCAAAATCTCACCTATCGATCGGATTCCGCCAAAATTCCAACTTCGCCAAAATAGGCTAACTTCTTCACCGGACCTCCAAAATTACTTCTGATTGCGCTCCTAAGTCTTAAATCATCTACCGAAACTAACCGAATCATCGGAATTCAGTTCCGATCCCTCGAACTCATAAGTCAATGTTGAGTTGACTTTTCCAACTTAAGCTTTCCTTAAAGAGATTAATTATTTCATTTCCTACCAAAATCAATTCGAATTGACTCAAGATTTTCACACAAGTCACACTCTACATTACGGACTTGCACGAACTTTCGGAATTGCATTCCGACCCCGATATCAAAATTTTCACTTTCGGTCGAATTTTCTCATAAACCTTCAAATTCATATATTTTGCCAAATGACTTCAAAATGACCTCCGGACACCCGAATTCACTTCCGATCGCATTCCCAACTCCAAAATCACCATATGGATCTATTCGCAGACTCGGAATCCCAAACTGACATCTATAACTCTAAAATGCCTTCCAACCCAAATTTATGAAATCCTTCTAAAATACTAACTTCCACCATATACGCTGAAATGCTCACGGGTTATCAAAAACTAAATCCGGACATACGTCCAAGTTTAAAATCATCATACGAGCATGTTGGAACTTTTAGATCCCAATTCCAAGGTCATTTACTCAAAATTCTAATCGTAGTTCAGTTCTTCAACTTTAAGCTTTCAAAATGAGAATTTCCATTTAGATTTGACTCCAAACTTCCTGAATTTGACTTCTGACCATACACACAAGTCAATATACCTGAGATGAAGCTGTTCATGGCATCAATCTGCTGAATGACGCGCCAGAGCTCAAAACGACCGGTCAGGTCGTTACAATCGCGGATACGCTCCAATAATGAAGAGCGAGCGACCGTGCAAGTAGCACTCGACTAGGCTCAGAAATATCCAACCTCACAAATCGGTTGGCTAAGGACTGAACATCCAAAGCAAGCGGTCTCTGATTGACTGGAATATAAGCAAGACTGCCCATACTGGCTGACTTCCTACTTAAAGTATCGGCCACTGCATTGGCCTTTCCCGGATGATATAAAATGGTGACATCATAATCTTTCAACAATTCTAGCCACATTCTCTGCCTCAAATTCAACTCCTTCTGTTTAAACAAATATTGAAGACTCTTATGAGTGGTGTATACTTCACATGCCACACCATACAATAATGCCTCCAGATCTTCAATGCGTGAACAATCACGACCAGTTCTAGATCATGAACTGGATAGTTCTTTTCATGAATCTTCAACTGCCTCGAAGCATATGCAATAACCTTGCCATCCGGCATTAACACTGCACCAAGCCCAATACGGGAAGCATCACAATAAATAGTATAAGGTCCCGTACCTGTGGGTAAAACCAATACCGGTGCTGTGGTCAAGGCTGTCTTGAGCTTCTCAAAGTTCGCTTCACATTCATCTAACCATTCAAACTGCACACCTTTCTGCGTCAATCTGGTCAGTGGGGTTGCAATAGATGAAAACCCCTCCACGAATCGCCGATAATAACCCGCTAATCCCAAGATACTCCGAATTTCTGTGGCTGATGTCGGTCTGGGCCAGTTCTTGACTGCCTTAATCTTCTTTAGATCAACCTGAATACCTGCTGCCGTCACAATATGACCTAGGAATGCAACTGAACTTAGCCATAATTCACACTTTGAAAATTTTGCATATAGTTGGCTATTTTTTTTTAGAGTTTGTAGAACCGCTCTGAGATGTTGCGCATGCTCCTTCTGACTGCGGGAGTATGTCAATATGGCAACAATGAAGACTACAACGAACAAGTCTAAATAAGGCACGAACACCTCATACGTATGCACATATTCATGACTATGGCCATACGAGTTGTTTTTAAATTACAACATTGTCAATTAACCCAGTTATTAAATATCTTATTCCAAAACACCCACTTTACTCACATTGAGGTATGGAAACCTCATGATTACTTTCCCGAATTAATGAGTCATATTTATCCTCATCTGGTACTCGTCTCAAAGTCTAAAACTCAACGGTTACAAAACAGAAATGGCTAAATATGAATAAAAACTATGTAAGAATTGTCAAATAATCCTAACAGACATGGCTCAAATCTTGGATATAGTACTAGATTTTTATTTCCAAAAAGAGAAAATTTTAAACACAAACTTTTCACCACCAGGACCTTGTCCTCATATAATATCCACCGCAGCTTGTAGATCATTTTAAAAAAAAAAAGAAATTTCACGTTATACAAAAATTTGAGGATCTCACCCTCCACTCTGAATCACAAGTATTTGCACATTGTGCCACTGATGTTTTTCATTTCCTTTCTTTCTTCTTTTCAACTATTGTCCGTCAAAGAGTATCACGGTACAAAAAGAACCTCATACCGATAGGGCATTCAATTAACCATTGAAAATAATTATTTCAGGAATTACATCAATTCCCATTGTAGTAAATAAAATAAAGTCACTTTCAACCTCATAAAAATTCCTAGTGACCAACACATAATAATAGGAATAACTGTAACGACCCGACCGGTCGTTTTAGAAAAATTACGCCCCAATCCCTAATTTAACTATTCCCCTAAGTTCATTTCTGCTATTGTGCTTTGCCGGGAGAGTCGGTTCTGAAATTTGGAGCATTTTGGGACACTTAGTCCCTAAATGAGAGCTTTAAAGCTAGAAAATGGCCCGTAGTCGGAACAGTGTTAAGACGATCTCGGAACGGAAATCCGATGGTTCCATTAGCTCCGTTGGGTGATTTCGGGGTTAGGAGCGCGTTCGGAATGTAATTTGGAGGTCCGTAGCTCAATTAGGCTTGAAATGCCGAAGGTTGAAATTTTGGCGAATCCGAACGATAGGTGAGATTTTGATCCGGGGGTCGGAATGGAATTCCGACAATTTCTGTAGCTTCGTTATGTGATTTTGGATATGTCTGCAAATTTTCAGGTCATTTGGACGTCGTTTGGTTGGGTTTTGAATCGAATGTTAGTTTTGAAAGTTTTGAAGAAACTTAGGCTTGAATCCGTGTGTAATTGGTGATTTTGATGTTTAGGATGGTGTTTTTATGATTGGAACAAGTTCGTATCGTGTTTTGGAATATGTTGGTGGTTTTCGTTGGGGTCCCGGGGGCCTCGGGAGGATTTCGGACCATTGATCGGGCATTTGAACATGGAAAAGGCCTGCTGTAAATTTGCAGGTTTCTGCCCAGGCATTTAGCCTTCGCGTTCGCGAGGCATGGGCCGCATTCGCGAAGGCTTGGCAGAGTAACGCATCACGTTCGCGAGAAGGTGTGTCGCGTTCACGTAGGCAAGGTAAGGTGAAGCTTCGCGTTCGCGTGACTTGGGGTCGCGATCGCGTAGAAGAAAAGGGGAGAGCTTCGCGTTCGCGTGGGAGTGTACGCATTCGCGTAGAGGAAGGACCCGGCGGCTGGGAGATTGTTCATCGCGAACGCGTGGTGGAGGGTCGCGTTCGCGAAGGGTAACTGGAGCTGAGTATCGCGAACGCGTGGGATGGCGTCGCGTTCGCGAAGAGGAAGTTGGGCTGTTCATCGCGAACGCGTGAACAGTGACACGAACGTGATGAGCAATGGGGTCTGGCAGTGAGCTTAAGTTCAGAGCATAACACCCGCGACCCCCATACACAAAAACGCCATTTTTGAGCTCCAAGAGAGGATTTTGAAGGGGAAACGCTGGGATATCATCGGAAAATCATTGGGGGTAAGTTTCTTGACCTTAATTCGTTGGTTTATCATGAAATCCGTGATTATTTCACTGAAATTGGAAGATTAAAGGTGGGTTTGAGCCCTAGTCCTAAATGTTAGAAAATCTTTGATTTGAATGGGCAAACGGAGTTCGATTTCGATAAATTTTATATGCACGGACTCGTATTGAGATAAGGAACCCGAAAATATAATTTTCGTGATTTTTCGATAAGCGTACCGAAAGTCGAGTTTTGGCAACTTGTGGGTTTTGGTGTATTTTGAGTTATTTTGATTGGGTAATGCCCAATTGGCCTATTTTGATGTGATTCTATTGATTTTATCAGATTCTACACTTGTGGAGGCCGACATTCGCGGCAAGAGAGTTGTTTCATAGCGGTTTTGTACTGGAGTAGAGGTAAGTGGCTTGTCTAACTTCGTGTGGGGGACTTTCACCCCTAAGATATTATGTGATACTTTAAATGCCTTGTACGCGAGGTGACGGGCGTGTACATGCGCTGGTTGTTGAACACATACCTTACTCAAAATGTTCAATGGGTGATATTCCTGTTTTTAGCTGTTAAATTCGATATTCCTATCTGGTAGTAGTTAGAAAAACATGATTTGATAGTATTTAACTCTCTAGTTGCCTAATTGTCTACTTGAGTTTTCTTGGTAATCGCTGGCGCTGTTTATCGGCGAAGTTATCGTTAAGCATATTATACTTCTCTCTGTGTATTCCTTTTACTTGTATTGTTGTGGACTACGGGTTCGATTCCCGAGATCCTAAGATTATTGAAATGAGGACTACGGGTTCGATTCCCGAGATCCTGAGATTATTGAAATGAGGACTACAGGTTCGATTCCCGAGATCCTGAGATTATTGAAATATGGACTACGAGATCGATTCCCGAGATCTTGAGATTTATGAAATGTAGACTACGGGTTCGATTCCCGAGATCCTGAGATTTATGAAATGTGGACTACGGGTTCGATTCCCGGATATCCTGAGTTATTGAGATAGTATTGAGACATGGGCTGCGGGTTCGATTCCCTGAGACCCAGAGGTACTGAGAATGGGACTGTGGGTTCAATTCCCACAGGTCCCGGACTTGTTTATTTGAGTTGGTTACTTGTTGTTAGTTTAATTGTATACGGTTGCAGTAATCATTACATTGTTGTTATTTCGGAATTGTTGTCATTTAAACTGTTTATTTTGTTATCATCATTATATTATTGTTTCTCTCAGTAGGGCCCTGACCTTCCTCGTCACTACTCCATCGAGGTTAGGCTTGGCACTTACCGAGTACCGCCGTGGTGTACTCATGCTACTCTTCTGCACACTTTTGTTGTGCAGATCCAGGTACATCAGAGCAGGCTCGTGCTAGGTGATTTCCGCAGCTTTCTGGAGACCTCGAGGTATGATCTGCTACGTCCGCAGATCCGGAGGCTTTTCCTTCTATTCTAATAGTACTAGTTGACATTTTTCTTCATTTCGTTGTTAGATACTCTTTACATATAGAGCCACAGTTGTATTTCTCTTTTAGTCTGTGTTACCGTGGGGTTCCGGATCTTGGTAGTGTTTTATTTACTGTGTGACGGATGTATGTGCCAAGCGGCATGGATTACATATCTTTTTATGCTATTTTTCCGCTATTTCGTATTTAGGTGTTTATAACTTGTATATTCCGCAATGTGTTAGGCTTACCTAGACGTGGTCACTGGGTGCCATCACGACATGTTCACAATTGGTGAACTAGGGTCGTGACAAGTTGGTATCAGAGCTCTAGGTTCATAGGAGTCACGGGACACAGATCGGTTACTTAGAGTCTCGCTGATCGATACGGAGACGTCTGTATTTATCTACGAGGGGCTATGTAACCGTTTAGGAAACTCTTCATTTCTTTTGGATTCCTTGTCGTGCGACATTTTTGGCATCAAAAATCTAAACTACTGCTTTCTATTCTCTCACAGATGGTGAGGACACGATCAACTCGCGATGGTCAGGTACCCGCACCCCCTGTTGCTGCCGTCAGAGGCCGGGGCCGAGGTAGAGGACAAAGACTCGCTCGAGGTGCAGCCACAGCACCCGCGCGCGCTGCCGCTGATGTGCCACAGGTAGACTAGGTTGGAGCGCAGACACCTGGTACACCGACTACAGCTGCTACTACTCCAGAACTACAGGAGACCCTGGCCCAGTTCATGAGTATGTATACCACTTTAGCCCAGGCAGGGTTACTTCCTCTCACTGCATCTACATCTCAGGCCGGGGGAGGGGCCCAGACTCCCGCACCCGCTACTCATGAGTAGTGAGTGCCCGTGGAGCAGGTTCTAGAGATTTTGGTTATGCCTCCTGCCGCCCCAGCACAGCCCGGAGGTGGACCAGCTGCCTCTGAGGACGAGCAGCGTAGATTGGAGAGGTTCAAGAAATATGACCCTCCGGTGTTTAGTGGTTTGGCTTCAGATGATGCATTGGGTTTTCTAGAGGAGTGTCATCGTATTCTTCATACTATGGGGATTGTGGAGACCAGCGGGGTTTCCTTCACTGCTTTTCAGTTTCGTGGGGTCGCTTATGATTGGTGGCGCACGTATGAGTTGGATAGTCCAGAGGAGTCTGCTTCATTGACTTGGACGCAGTTTTCGGATCTATTTTTGAGGGAGTTTGTTCCACAGAGCCTTAGGGATTCTTGGCGCTCGGAGTTTGAGCGGTTGCGACAGGGCTCCATGTTAGTATCGGAGTATGCTATCAGTTTCACCCGTCTAGCCAGGCATGCACCGGCTTTGGTAGCCACGGTTCGGGAGAGAGTGCGGAGATTTATTGAGGGTTGTTCCGCCGATCCGATCCAGCATGGCCAGAGAGCTGGAGACAGATATATCTTATCAACAGGTAGTTAGCATTGCCAAGAGGATCGAGAGTATGCTCCCTAGAGAGCGGAGAGAGAGAGAGGCCAAGAGGTCTCGTGAGTCGGGCCATTTCTCTGGTGGCCGCACTTCATCAGCCGGTCGTTTTGGCAGGGGTTATTCCGGCCGACCAGTTCATTCAGCATTGCCCGCAGCCAGTAGTACTCTAGGTCTTCCAGCACCTCAGGAGCCTTATTATGCTCCCCCAGTTTCCAGTGCACCTCCTGCGCGGGGTCCTTCCAGGGGTCAGACTAGTGGGGGTGAGGCCGGTCAGTCACAGCCACCGCGTCCTCCCGGAGCTTGTTTTGAGTGCGGGGATACTCGCCACCTGGTTAGGGAGTGCCCCAGGCGCAGGAGAGGAGCCCCTCATCAGTCATCACAGCATCCGCGTGGTTCTCAGGGCCAGCAGGCTATCATTCCAGCCCCAGCCGCCACTCCACCTGCCCAGCCAGCCAGGGGCGGGGGTCAGAGTTCCAGAGGCCGCCCTCGAGAGGGGGGACATGCCAGATTCTATGCTATTCCTGATCGCGCTGCGGCTGTTGCATCTGACTCTGTTATCACAGGTATTATTCTGGTTAGTCACAGGGAGGCATCGGTTCTATTCGACCCTGGTTCCACTTTTTCATATGTGTCTTCTTACTTTGCTTCTCACCTGGGTGTGCCTCGGGATTTTTTGAGTGCCCCCATTTATGTTTCCACTCCGGTGGGTGATTCTTTGGCTGTGGACCGCGTATATCGGTCGTGTTTGGTCACTATTTGTGGTTTTGAGACTAGAGCGGATCTATTGTTGCTCGGGATGGTCGATTTTGATATAATTTCGGGCATGGACTGGTTGTCGCCCCATTATGCTATTCTTGATTGTCACGCCAAGATCATGACGCTGGCTATGTTAGGCATTCCACGTATTGAGTGGAGTGGTACTCTAGATCACACCCCTAGCCGTGTTATTTCTTTTCTCAGAGCTCAGCGTATGGTTGAGAAGGGGTGTGCTGCTTATCTAGCCTACGTGCGGAACGTCATTATTGACACTCCCTCTATTGATTCTGTTCATGTGGTACGTGACATTGCTGATGTATTTCCGGCTGATCTTCCGGGCATGCCGCCCGACAGAGATATTGACTTTGCTATTGACTTGTTGCCAGGCACTCAGCCCATTTCTATTCCACCGTACCGTATGGCTCCTCCTGAGTTGAAGGAGTTGAAGGATCAGTTATAGGAGTTATTGGGCAAGGGTTTTATTCGACCCAGTGTTTCGCCTTGGGGTGCTCCTGTATTGTTTGTGAAGAAAAAGGACGGTTCTATGCGTATGTGTATTGACTATCGTCAGCTGAACAAGGTTACAGTGAAGAACCGGTATCCTTTGCCCCGTATTGATGATTTATTTGACCAACTACAGGGCGCACATGTGTTTTCTAAGATTGATTTGCGCTCTGGGTATCACCAGCTGAAGATTCGGGAGCCAGATATCCCGAAGACTGCCTTCAGGACCCGGTATGGTCACTATGAGTTCCTCGTGATGTCTTTTGGGTCGACTAATGCCCCAGCAGCATTTATGCATTTGATGCACAGTGTGTTCAGGCCTTATCTGGACTCGTTCGTGATTGTCTTCATTGATGATATTCTAGTATATTCTCGGAGTCGGGAAGAGCACGAGCATCATTTGAGGATAGTGCTTCAGATCCTGAGGGAGAAGCAGCTTTATGCCAAGTTCTCTAAATGTGAATTCTGGTTGAGTTCAGTGGCATTTTTGGGCCACGTGGTGTCGAGTGATGGTATTCGAGTAGATCCGAGGAAGGTGGAGGCCGTGCAGAGTTGGCCTAGACCCTCCTCCGCTACTGAGATTCGCAGTTTTCTTGGTTTGGCGGGCTATTACCATCGTTTTGTAGAGGGGTTCTCTTCGATTGCAGCACCTATGACCAGATTGACCCAAAAGGGTGCCCCTTTTCAGTGGACAGACGAGTGTGAGGCGAGCTTTCAGGCCCCCATATTGATGTTGCCTACAGGTTCGGGGTCCTATACTGTCTATTGTGATGCCTCACGAGTTGGACTCGGTGCGGTATTGATGTAGGACGGTAGGGTGATTGCCTACGTGTCGAGACAGCTAAAGGTGCATGAGAAGAATTACCCTGTTCATGATTTGGAGCTAGCTGCCATTGTTCACGCCTTGAAAATTTGGCGTCATTATTTATATGGGGTTCCTTGTGAGATCTACACCGATCACCGGAGCTTGCAGCACTTACTTAAGCAGAAGGACCTGAATATGCATCAGAGGAGATGGTTGGAACTACTAAAGGACTATGATATTACTATTCTCTATCATCCGGGCAAGGCTAATGTGGTTGCCGATGCCTTGAGTCGTCGAGCAGAGAGTTTGGGGAGTTTAGCATATCTACCGATTTCAGAGAGGCCTATGGCGATGGATGTTCAGGCTCTAGCCCAGGCAGTTTGTTAGATTGGATCTTTCGGAGCCCAGCCGGATTCTGGCAGGTGTGGTTTCTCGGTCTTCTCTATTTGACCGCATCAGGGAGCGTCAGTTCGATGACCCTCATTTGCTTGTCCTCCAGGATAGAGTTCGGCGTGGCGATGCTCGAGATGTTACCATCAGAGATGATGGAGTTATGCGGATGTAGGGGCGCATCTGTGTGCCCAATGTAGATGATCTTCGAGAGTTGATTCTAGCAAAGGCCCATAGCTCGCGGTATTCCATCCATCCGGGAGCCGCGAAGATGTATCAGGACTTAAAACAGCATTACTGGTGGAGGCGGATAAAGAGAGATATAGTTGATTATATTTCTAGATGCCTCAACTGCCAGCAGGTGAAGTGTGAGCATCAGCGTCTGGGTGGATTGATGCAGCAGATTGAGATTCCCGAGTGGAAATGGGAGCGCATTACCATGGACTTTGTATCTGGACTTCCATGGAAGGTTAGGAAGTTTGATTCCATTTGGGTCATTGGGGATCGGTTGACCAAGTCCGCCCATTTTATACCGGTGAGCTCTACATATTCATCGGAGCAACTGGAGGAGATCTATATCAGGGAGGTAGTTCGGCTGCATGGTATTCCAGTTTCCATCATTTCAGATAGAGGCACTCAGTTCACTTCACGGTTCTGGAGAGCCGTACAGCAGGAGTTAGGTACTCGGGTGGAGCTGAGCACAGCATTTCACCCCCAGACTGATGGGCAGTCCGAGCGCACTATTCAGATTTTGGAGGATATGCTCCGTGCGTGCGCGATTGAGTTTGGAGGTTCATGGGATCACTTCTTGCCACTGGCGGAGTTTGCTTATAACAACAACTACCAGTCTAGTATTCAGATGGCACCGTACGAGGCCCTATATGGTAGGAGGTGCGGGTCTCCCGTGGGTTGGTTTGAGCCGGGCGAGGCCAGGTTGCTAGGTACTGATATGGTTCAGGATGCAATGGACAAGGTCAAGGTGATTCGGGACAGACTTCGTGCAGCCCAGTCTAGACAGAAGAGTTATGCGGACAAGAAGGTTCGCGATGTGGCTTTTATGGTTGGTGAGCGGGTTCTTCTTCGAGTCTCGCCCATGAAGGGCGTTATGAGGTTTGGGAAGAAAGGAAAGCTGAGTCCTAGATTTATTGGCCCTTTTGAGATTTTGAGGCGTGTTGGGGAGGTTGCTTATGAGTTGGCCTTACCTCCCAACCTAGCCGGAGTTCACCCCGTATTTCATGTCTCCATGCTCCGGAGATACCATGGTGACCCGTCGCATGTGTTGGATTTCACATCCGTTCAGCTAGACAAGGATCTGTCTTATGTTGAGGAGCCAGTAGCCATTCTAGACAGGCAAGTCAGAAAGCTAAGGTCAAAGAACATCGCTTCGGTAACGGTTCAGTGGCGGGGCCAGCCGGTCGAGGAGGCGACTTGGGAGACCGAGCAGGATATGCGCAGCCATTACCCTCATCTTTTCAGTACTCCAGGTATGTTTTCTATGCTCGTTCGAGGACGAACGAATCTTTAAGTGTGGGAAGATGTAACGACCCGACCGGTCGTTTTAGAAAAATTACGCCCCAATCCCTAAGTTAACTGTTCCCCTAAGTTCATTTCTGCTATTGTGCTTTGCCGGGAGAGTCGGTTCTGAAATTTGGAGCATTTTGGGACACTTAGTCCCTAAATGAGAGCTTTAAAGCTAGAAAATGGTCCGTAGCCGGAACAGTGTTAAGACGATCTCGGAACGGAAATCCGATGGTTCCATTAGCTCCGTTGGGTGATTTCGGGGTTAGGAGCGCGTTCGGAATGTAATTTGGAGGTCCGTAGCTCAATTAGGCTTGAAATGCCGAAGGTTGAAATTTTAGCGAATCCGAAAGATAGGTGAGATTTTGATCCGGGGGTCAGAATGGAATTCCGACAATTTCTGTAGCTTCGTTATGTGATTTTGGATATGTCCGCAAATTTTCAGGTCATTTGGACGTCGTTTGGTTGGGTTTTGGATCGAATGTTAGTTTTGAAAGTTTTGAAGAAACTTAGGCTTGAATTCTTGTGTAATTGGTGATTTCGATGTTTAGGATGGTGTTTTTATGATTGGAATAAGTTCGTATCGTGTTTTGGAATATGTTGGTGGTTTTTGTTGGGGTCCCGGGGGCGTCGGGAGGATTTCAGACCATCGATCGGGCATTTGAACATGGAAAAGGCCTGCTGTAAATTTGCAGTTTTCTGCCCAGGCATTTAGCCTTCGCGTTCGCGAGGCATGGGCCGCGTTCGCGAAGGCTTGGCAGAGTAACGCATCGCGTTCGCGAGAAGGTGTGTCGCATTCGCGTAGGCAAGGTAAGGTGAAGCTTTGCGTTCGCGTGACTTGGGGTCGCGATCGCGTAGAAGAAAAGGGGAGAGCTTCGCGTTCGCGTGGGAGTGTACGCGTTCGCGTAAAGGAAGGACCCGGCGGCTGGGAGATTGTCCATCGCGCATGGTGGAGCGTCGCGTTCGCGAAGGGTAACTGGAGCTGAGTATCGCAAACGCGTGGGATGGCGTCGCGTTCGTGAAGAGGAAGTTGGGCTGTTCATCGCGAACATGTGAACAGTGACGCGAACGCGATGAGCAATGGGGTCTGGCTGTGAGCTTAAGTTCAGAACATAACACCCGCGACCCCTATACACTAAAATGCCATTTTTGAGCTCCAAGAGAGGATTTTGAAGGGGAAACGCTGGGATATCATCGGGAAATCATCGGGGGTAAGTTTCTTGACCTTAATTCGTTGGTTTATCATGAAATCCGTGATTATTTCACCGAAATTGGAAGATTAAAGGTGGGTTTGAGCCCTAGGCCTAAATGTTAGAAAATCTTAGATTTGAATGGGCAAACGGAGTCCGATTTCGATAAATTTTATATGCACGGACTCGTATTGAGATAAGGAACCCGAAAATATAATTTTCATGATTTTTAGATAAGCGTACCGAAAGTCGGGTTTTGGCAACTTGTGGGTTTTGGTGTATTTTGAGTTATTTTGATTGGGTAATGCCCAATTGGCATATTTTGTTGTGATTTTATTGATTTTTATCAGATTCTACACTTGTGGAGGCCGACATTCGCGGCAAGAGAGTTGTTTCATAGCGGTTTTGTACCGGAGTCGAGGTAAGTGGCTTGTCTAACTTCGTGTGGGGGACTTTCACCCCTAAGATATTATGTGATACTTTAAATGCCTTGTACGCGAGGTGGCGGGCGTGTACATGCGCTGGTTGTTGAACACATACCTTACTCAAAATGTTCAATGGGTGATATTCCTGTTTTTAGCTGTTAAATTTGATATTCCTACCTGGTAGTAGTTAGAAAAACATGATTTAATAGTATTTAACTGTCTAGTTGCCTAATTGTCTACTTGAGTTTTCTTGGTAATCGCTGGTG
Source organism: Nicotiana noctiflora (assembly GCA_032618575.1). Taxonomy (NCBI): domain Eukaryota; kingdom Viridiplantae; phylum Streptophyta; class Magnoliopsida; order Solanales; family Solanaceae; genus Nicotiana; species Nicotiana noctiflora. Next base: position 14,557 of record JASVEL010013785.1, on the reverse strand, counting down.
CTATTTATCGGCGAAGTTATCGTTAAGCATATTATACTTCTCTCTGTGTATTCCTTTTACTTGTATTGTTGTGGACTACGGGTTCGATTCCCGAGATCCTGAGATTATTGAAATGAGGACTACAGGTTCGATTCCCGAGATCCTGAGACTATTGAAATGAGGACTACGAGTTCGATTCCCGAGATCCTGAGATTATTGAAATATTGACTACGGGTTCGATTATCGAGATCCTGAGATTTATGAAATGTGGACTACAGGTTCGATTCCCGAGATCCTGAGATTTATAAAATGTGGACTACGGGTTCGATTCCCGGAGATCCTGAGTTATTGAGATAGTATTGAGACATGGGCTGCGGGTTTGATTCCTGGAGACCCAGAGGTACTGAGAATGGGACTGTGGGTTCAATTCCCACAGGTCCTGGACTTGTTTATTTGATTTGGTTACTTGTTGTTAGTTTAAATGTATACGGTTGCAGTAATCATTACATTGTTGGTATTTCGGAATTGTTGTCATTTAAACTGTTTATTTTGTTATCATCATTATATTATTGTTTCTTAGTAGGGCCCTGACCTTCCTTGTCACTACTCCATCGATGTTAGGCTTGGCACTTACTGAGTATCGCCATGGTGTACTCATGCTACTCTTCCGCACACTTTTGTTGTGCGGATCCAGGTACATCAGGACATGCCCATACTAGGTAATTCAGCAGTACATTTGGAGACCTCGAGGTATGATCTGCTACGTACTCGGATCCGGAGGCCCTCCTTCTATTCTGATAGAGTACTAGTTGACATTTTTCTTCATTTTGTTGTTAGATACTCTTTACATATAGAGCCACAGTTGTATTTCTCTTTTAGTCTGTGTTACCGTGGGGTTCCGGATCTTGGTAGTGTTTTATTTACCGTGTGACGGATGTATGTGCCAAGCGGCATGGATTACATATCTTTTTATGCTATTTTTTTTCCGTTGTTTCTTATTTAGGTGTTTATAACTTGTATATTCCGCAATGTGTTAGGCTTACCTAGTCGTGGGGACTGGGTGCCATCACGACATGTTCACAATTGGTGAACTAGGGTCGTGACAATAACTATCTCCATTTAATAGCAAAACGTGAGTATTCACATAAGTAGATTTGATGATTACGTAGCTCACTCATGAGCGGAGCATATTAAGAAGACTTGCCTCAATTCTTCAAGGACCAAATAAAATTGAGGAAAAATATCCCTTTTATAACAATCTGAATTGTACATGTGACAACACCATCTGGTGTAGTGACCTTAGTCACACCATAGAAATTATGTCAACAACTGGGTCTCCACCTCTAGGAGTCTGACCTCCGCCTCTAATATCCTGACCCCTAACTCTGGCTGGTCATGTAAGCTGAGTATTGACTGCAACGGGGCACGTAGCTTGAGTGCCTTTGTAAATTATATTTCTCCAATCTGCCACATTCACAACAATTCCTTTGAGGCTCAGCTAACTTATTGAACATGATGACATATTCGGACACTATCATAATGACCTGGCAAAATCATTCAGATCATACATACCACACCTTTCAAAGAGTCCGGGAGGTAAACTCCTCCAAAACATTTCTAAAAAAATAGGGTTGAGTAGGTAGTGTCGCATTGGCTGGTCTGCCCTTTTCATAGGCTTGTCACAAACATTGACGACCAATTTTATCTTTTCCTATGCTAGTTTGACACAGCTGAACTACCCCATCTGCTCATATACTCTTTGTTATTCTTTGGGCCGATTCTTACCCCATGCAAAGTACTAAGCCTCAAATATACATAATTTATTTGGGGGACCAAAACTGATATAAAACATGGCCATCCGGTCCATTCACTAATAGTGAAATTCCCCCTTTTGGCTATAAGTCAAAGTCACAACATCTGGTAGTCCACAATAATTGTCCTTCACAACTTCAAATAATTCAACCAGACGTTAAGGTCCGTTGAAACCACAGCCGGTTAGTAAATACATTATGTTTCCACTACTTCACTCACCACCTGAAACACAGTAGAATCAACCCTCTCGCTTTTGACTATTCCCGCGTTCTGCAATATCTCATAGCAACGATTAATAAATTCCCTTGGGTTCTAAAAAGATGCACCACTGAAGGATATAGCGAAGAGTTTGGTGAAACTTATCCGAAACTCCGTAAAACTTCTTAAGGCATCGTTGATCTATCACCAGCCTATGCCATTGTTCGGTTGAAGAAGCGGTACATGACTTCGCCATTTGTGGGAAGACAAGAGTAGGACAAGAGTAGAAATTCAACTTAACATTCGAAAACAAATTCGCACGATAGGAAAGAATGAAGGTGAAAATTTTCCTAACTCTGTAGCCTCTAGGGGATAAATACAGACGTCTCTGTACCGATCCCCCAGACTCTACCAATGTTGTTCGTGAGTTGTGAGACCTGTGCAACCTAGAGCTCTGATACCAACTTGTCACAACCCGAATTTCCCACCATCTGGAGTCATGATGGTGCCTACTAGTGGAAGCTAGGCAAACCAATTCTTACTTACATTTTCATTAGTGACAACTCTCTTTTTAAGACTTTAAACAAAATTATGAATTTACAGCGAAACAAAGAAATTTAGCGGAAGACTTAGCAAATTTTAATAAATACGATACAGAAAACCCAAGCATGATACACTACCCAAGACTGATGTCACAATACTCACGAACTTCTAAGAATAATACACATAATCGTCTGAAAGAAATATAAGCTGTATATCTCGAATACGTGAGATAACAGAATAAAAAATAAGACAGAGGAGACAACGGGTACTACGGATGCCTGCAAGGCTACCTCGAAGTCTCAGTAGTTGAAATATCCATAATCGTGCTACTGCCACTGCTGCTGTCCGTAACCGGTATCTGCGCAAAAAGAGCGCAGGTTGTACTATCAGCACAACCGACCCCATGTGCTGGTAAGTGCCTGGCCTATCCCGGCGAAATAGTGACAAGGCTAGGACCAGACACCCACATAAACCTGCACAGTTGGGATATATACATATACAACAACAGGAAAACTTTATTGAACATTTGTAAGGAAAGAATCTGCTCTGAAATAGCAATCCAATAATCCATAATATCAGAAATAATCTAAACAATGGAACAAAACTTACTTTCATGTCTCAATTCATTTTCATTGCATATTTTGTGGTAGGCGTACCACTCGCTCCCAGATTTAATATTAGGCTACCGGCAACTATGGCCAATGCCAAGATTAGAATAATTTTGTGGTCGGCGTACCACTCGCTCCCATTTCATATAGGCTACCAGCAACTATGGCCAATGGCAACTGTGGTAGGCGTACCACTCGCTCCCATTTCATATATATATAAGTGGTCGGCGTGCCACACGATCCCTTTTCTTAATATAGATAACTGGCCGGCGTGCCACACGATCCCTTTTCTTAATATATAAGTGGCCGGCGTACCACACGATCCCAATTCTTTAATATATAAGTGGTCGGCGCGCCACACGATTCCAATTCTTTATTAATGTATATTACCGGCATTAAACCAATAATCTCTGATTATCAGTAAGTATATAAAAGTATTACCGGTATTAAACCAATAATCTTCACTTTCAACAATATTTATATTACCGGTTTAAAACCAATAAATGATAATAAATCAATAATATATCTCTGTTACCGGTGTGACACCAATAACTCTTAATCAACAATTTATATATATTACCGGTGTAAAACCAATAAATGATAATGAATCAATAATATATCTCCTTTACCGGTGTGACACCAATAACTCTTAATCAACAATTTATATATATTACGGGTATAAAACCAATAATAATTTCCTTTCACATAATCACAAGGATGAGTTTAATCCATTTAAGACCCACGGTCACGCTCAACCCCAACGTATAGATAATCGTCACCATGCCTATACGTCGGACTCCACGTATAACAATTAACACAAATTCAATTCATATTCCCTCAAGTTAGGATAGAACAAACACTTACCTCGAAAGTTTACGAATGATTCACTCCGTATGCCTTTTCCTTTCAAATTTGGCTCCAATCCAATCATATCTTGCAGAGTTTGAAAGCCATGAATATCTGACCCAACAAGTTGTCCCGCTATACTTAAATTTCAGCAAAAATGTAAGAATAATGGCTAGACGACTTGGAGTTCAGCCAACAACATGGGAGTAACAGCCGAGGTTACCGGCAAATCAAGTTTCCGGCCAGAAATTCTTAGTATCGATTTCCCTTGTGAAAAAGTTGGATTGATTTCGAAAAGGAGGGGATCATTTCTTGTTATCTCTATGTATGCATCGAGAGCAGAAAGAGCTTCCCAATAAGCATGTCCCATTTTTGTGAAGTATTCTCGAGTTTGCCTCAAAATCCTTGTCTCTATTCTCTGTTTTAGGACGTAGAGAATCAAACTCGTGTGTTTGTTCAAGAGAGGAGTCTAAATTCGGTCTAGCTGCTGGGTTATTTTTTTCAGTCTTTGGGGGAGGGTTTCATTTTTTTGCTTCCAGATCAGAGAGTAAACTCCTACTCTCCTTTTTGGGATAGAAACGGCGCTAGCTAGATGAATAGTTCTATAATGGAAGCACATCAATAGTTTGTTTTATTGTTTGCACAAAGTGTCAATATATAATAGTATAATATTGGAGTAACTTATTAATTTGTGGTGGAATTCGATTGGCTAATGCGGACACCATATGGGTTGGATCAATAAATGTACATATCGTTCGTACAAACAATCTAAGGTAAATATTTGTTGACACACAAATACATCCGCCTACATGTAGACCTCATATCAATTTTCTGTCATCTTTTTCCTTAATAATTTCATAAAATAATTTAACAGAAAAATTCTTTTACCGGGGTTTTGGAGCTCAGATTTCGACCCTGGGCACATGCCCGAGTCCCATATTACGAACCTCCCGGGACTGACCATCATAGGTCCGGATCGATTTACTCAAAATGTTGACCAAAGTCAACTATATCAATATTAATATCATAATTTCTCAAATTTTTCACAGAATTAATATATTTTAACATAAAAATTTTTCCAGCTTCGCGCTCGGACTGCGCACGCAAATCGTGGTAACTATAAATGAGGTTTTCAAGGCCTCAAAAGTTCGAAATTATTGAGAAAACAAGTGATGGCCCTTTGGGTCGTCACATTGGATGCGTTGTACAGATAGATTGAGAAATGTATATTTAAAAGGAGTTGAGGATTTTCTTCAATTTGCTTTTGAACACACAGAACTAGAAGGTGAAATTCCTTGTCCTTGTAAGAAATGCAACAATGTTTTCCATAAGACTAGATATGAAGTTAGGGAACATTTAATATTTTTTGGGATAGTGAAGGGGTACACTCGTTGGCTTTATCATGGAGAATTTGCACCTAAAGAGAAAAACGCCGACAATAATGAAATAAGACAATAGGAAGTAAGAGAAAAGCAAGGTGATGATATATTTGAAATGATTTATAATGTTGCTGGCCCAAATATCATGGATTATTCTAGTGGGGTTAAGCGCAAACATGTTGAAACTTCGGAACTTGCTTCTGAATTTTCCAAATTGTTGGCGGATGCTGCACAACAGCTTTATCCTGGTTGCGAGCAATTCTCCAAGTTGTCACTAGTTGTGGAACCGTTCCAAATTAAGTGTCTTTTTGGGTTGAGTGATAAAGCAACTGATAGCATAATGAAGTTAATTAAGCGAGCACTTCCTTCTGGTGAAACTTTACCAGAATCATTTTATGGAGCAAAAAAATTGATTCGAAGTTTAGGCCTTCGTTATGAATAAATACATGCTTGCGAAAATGACTGTATGTTATTTTGGAAACATAATGCAAAAGCTGAATCTTGCTTGGTTTGTGGTGAGTCTAGGTGGAAATCAAGTCAAGGTAAAAAAGTTAATGAGGTTACTCCGGGAAAGATTGAGAAGAAAGTTCCTCGAAAAGTTCTACGTTACTTCCCCTTGAAACCAAGATTGCAAAGGTTGTTTATGTCATCAGAAATAGCTTCAGACATGTCATGGCATCATAATCAGCGTTTGAAAGATAGGGTTCTTAGACATCCAGCTAACTCTAATGCGTGGAAACATTTTGATACATCTAATCCGGGATTTTCTAGAGATCCTCGTAATGTGAGACTTTGATTAGCATCTGACAGGATAAATCCTTTTGTGACGACCCAAAGGGTCATCACTTATTTTATTAATCATTTCGAGCTTCTGAGGCCTTGAAAACCTTATTCTATGTTGCCTCGATTTACGTGCACAATCCGAGCATGTAGCCGGAAATATTTTGTGATAGAAAATATGAATTCTATGAGAAATTTGGATAAAAATGATATTAATATTGATATGGTTGACTTCGGTCAACATTTTTGGTAAACGGATCCGGACCCGAGATTGGATGGTCCCGAAGGTTCCGTAGGAAAATATGGGACTTGGACATGCATCCGGAGTCGAATTCTGAGGCCTAGAGCCCAAGTTATGAATTTTTCTGTGAAATTGTTTTTGATGTAATTGTCAAAGGAAAATGAATTAATTAACCTTGGTATCGGGCTCGTATTTTGGTTCCGATGCCCGGTACAAGTCTTAAATATTATATATGTGCTTTCTGCAAAGTTTGGTGACATTTGGATGTCGTTTGATATGTTTTGGACCTTGAGTTCCAAGTTTGAAAGTTTTGAAAACCAAAAGAATGAAAATCATGAACTTGAGTCTGGATTTGATGAAAACGATGTGATATTGGCGATGTGATCGCACGAACAAATTCGAAATGTGTTTTTGATGTTGTGTACATGTTTGGTTTGGAGCCCGGGGGGGCTCGGGTAAAGATTTGATAGGCCGTTGGATTAAATTCTGAATTTTTGCACTGCTAGTTTTTCACCCAGCTGTTGGCTTCGCAATTGCGAAGCATTGCTCGCAATTGCGAAGCATTGCTCGCAATTGCGAAGGAGGCAGATCAAGGCAGGGTTTGCAAATGCGAACCCTTGATCGCAAATGCGAAGGGTGCCCAGGACCATTTGGGTTCGCAAATGCGAACCAAACCTCGCAAATGCGAGGCCTTCAGTGTAAAGGTATTCTTCGCAAATGCAAAGAATACTTCGCAAATGCGAATGGCCCCTCAGCCCAGCCTTGTTCGCAAATGCGAACATATGTTCGCAAATGCGAAGGCCCCTCAGCCCAGCCTTGTTCGCAAATGCGAACAAATATTCGCAAATGCGAAGGCCCCAAAATTGCATTGGCTTCGCAAATGCGAACAAAAGTTCGCAAAGGCGAACTTCCCAGCCTTAGCTTATTTTTCAAACTCCAGAAATTGGTCGGGGTTCGCAATTGCGAACCCATGTTCGCAAATGCGAACAGAAAGACCTGTAAATCACGATTTCCAGCTTCATTCTTCACATTTCACAACCCAAAAACACCCATTTGCGATTCTTCATGAACTCCCTCTTCTTCAAAGTAATTGTAAGTCACTTTTTACTTAATTCTTTCAATTCCTAACAACATTAAACATGTTTTTCAATAGAAATCAAAGGTTTTCATGGTAGAATTTCTTGTTTTTGGTAGAATATAGGGTTTTTCATAAATTAGGAAATTGGACCTCGAATTGAGGTCCGATTTTGAAACAAATCATATACTTGAACTCGTGGGGGGATGGGTAACCGGATTTTGGTCCGAACCCCGAGTTCCGACCATGTGGGCCCGGGGTCGAAATTCACTATTCCGAGCAGAATGTTGTAAAAGTTGTAATTGGCCTTATGAATTAGTTTGTTGAGTAGTATTGATGATATTAAATCAATTGTGTATAGATACGATTGGATTGGAGCCAAATTTGAAAGGAAAAGGCATTGCCACAAATTGAATTGTTCATAAATATTCGAGGTAAGTGTTTGTTCTATCCTAGCTTGAGGGAATAGGATTATGTGCTATGTGATCGAGTGCGGTGTATGGGCTGTGGTGACGAGCATCCATACATTGGCGTCTAGCATGACCGTGAGTCATTGTTGATATTTGTTGTGAGATATTTTGAAGATAAATTGTTGAACCCTTGCCGGGTTGTAGAATTGTTATTGTTCTCCCTTGTCGGGACTTGTTGTGAAGTGAGATATTGATTGCCCTTGCAGGAACTTTGTTGAAATGATTATTGTGTCCCTTGCCGGGACGGTTCATGATTTGTTGTTTCTTTCTTTGCCCTTAACTGTGATTGTTATTTGGGTGAGGAAGAGTGATAATGCACGAAGGGTGATGCCGTGCCATGTTTTATTATTTATGCACGAAGGTTAATGTCGTGCCTTGTTATTGATTATGCACGAAGGTTAATGCCGTGCCATGTTTTATTATTTATGCACGAAGGTTAATGTCGTGCCATGTTTTATTGATTATGCACGAAGGATCATGTCGTGCCTTGTTATTGAACCATGTACGAAGGGTCATGCCGTACTATGGATGTGAGGATGAGAGTAAAAGCACGAAGGGTGATGCCGTGCACTTTATTTGCTTATTTGGTGAGGATGAGAGTAAAAGCACGAAGGGTGATGCCGTGCACTTTATTTGCTTATTTGGTGAGGATGAGAGTAAAAGCACGAAGGGTGATGCCGTGCACTTTATTTGCTTATTTGGTGAGGATGAGAGTAAAAGCACGAAGGGTGATGCCGTGCAACTATTTGCCATTCCTTGACTTGATATTACTTGTTTTTCCATTATATTTTTTTTGGGTGATGCCGTGCAACTACTTGCTATTCCTTGACTTGATATTACTTGTGTTTCCATTATACTTTGTTTTCCTTGTGAACTTATTAACCGTTGTTAATTGTTGAGTTCTTTTGAGATATTCCTTATTGTGTTATTACTTGGTTAATTCTTGTTAATTGTGGTAATATATATATTAAAAAATTGGGATCGTTTGGCGCGCCGACCACTTTTATGATAAGAAATGGGATCGTGTGGCACGCCGACCACAAAGTTATTTGAATCTTGGCATTGGCCATAGTTTCCAGTAGCCTATTGATATATTTGGGAGCGGATGGTACGCCTACCACAAGATATAATTTATTGTTACAGTTGGGAGCGGGTGGTACGCCTACCACAAGATAAGAAAAGAAAAATAAAGAATTGAGACACGAAAGTAAGACTTAATTCTGTTGATTAGATTAATCTGGATATTATGAGTTATTGGTTGTTATTGCAGAGTAGAGTATTTCCTTATAAATGTTTATGTACATATATATATATATATATATATATATATATATATATATATATATTGAATTGCACAGGTTTATGTGAGTGTCTGGTCCTAGGCTTGTCACTACTTCGCCGGGATAGGCCGGGCACTTACCAGAACATGGGGTCGGTTGTGCTGATGCTACACTTCTGTGTGTTTTTGCACAGGTCCAGGTTTCGATCAGAAGCAGCAGCAGTAGATCTTTTGCGTGGGAGTTGATCATATTTGAGACCGAGGTAGCTTGCAAACGTCCGCAGGCCCGGCGTCTCTCTCTTTACTTATGTTACTAACTGTAGTCTCTTTGTTCCGAGACGAACAGATTATGTTATATTTCTTTCAGACTTTATGTGTAGTATTCAGTAGTAGTTCATGAGTTGGTGACTCCACGTCTTGGTTAGAGGATTTCAGTATGATTTTACCTTGTAACTAGTTATTTCTATTTCGATAAAGTCTTCCGCACTTATTTAATTAAACTTTATGGTTTTGTTGATAAATTAATTATGAAATATTATTAAAAACAGGATAGTATGAATATAGTGGCTTGCCTAACTACTACGAGTAGGCGCCATCACGATCCCGATATTGGGGGAAAATTCGGGTCGTGACACCTTTTGGCAATTTAAGTGTTTCTCATAGCACTTGGCCAGTGATTCTTAGTGTTTATAACTTACCCCCTTGGATGTGCATGAAGCAACCATATTGCTTCCTATGTTGTTGATACCTGGTCCCAAAGGTCCTGGAAATGACATCGATGTCTAGTTAGAACCTTTGATAGATGAATTGTAAGAATTGTGGTATGATGGAGTCAATACATATGATGCTTCAAGAAAGGAGAACTTTTGTATGCGGGCTGCACTCTTATGGACTATAAATGATTTTCCAGCATATGCATATTTGTCTGGATGGAACACAAAAGGAGCTTGCAATAAAGAGACTCCATCTACTCGTCTAAGATACGGTTGTAAGTTCTCTTACATGGGTGCTCGTAGATTTTTATCATCTAATCATAAGTGGCGTGGTAATAAACGCGACTTTAATGGAGAAGTAGAAAGAAGACCTCCCCATGAAATTCTCTCTGGTGATGATATTTTAAATCAGTTCGCTAGCTTGGAAGACATTAAATTTAGTAAGACCCAGAAGAAACAAAGGCACAGAAAGGGTAAAGCCATTCATAAATAGAGGAAGAAAAGCATATTTTTCAGACTTCCTTATTGGAAAAATAATTTAATACGTCACAATTAGATGTCATGCACATTGAAAAAAATGCGTGTGACAATATTATTGGGACGTTATTAGATATGGAAGGAAAAACAAAAGATAATCTAAATGCTTGTCATGATTTGAAGGAAATGAGTATAAGAAGAGATTTGCATCCAACTCAAAGAGATGGAACATGATATTATCCAGCAACATGCTATACTTTATCACCAGGAGGAGAAGTCTAAAGTATGCAAGTTTTTGAAAAATATTAAGGTTCCAGATGGTTATTCTTCGAATCTATCACGGTGCGTAAAGTTAAAGGATCGTAAAATTTATGGACTGAAGAGTCATGATTCTCATATTCTTTTGGAACAACTGCTTCCTTTTGCAATACGTGGAGTTGTCCCGAGCAATTTCTATGCTGCTATTACTGAGCTAAGTATTTTCTTTAGATAGTTATGTTCGAAAACAGTAAGAGTTGATGTGTTAGATCAGCTTGCAACTCAAATTCCAACAACATTGAGCAAATTAGAAAAAATATTCCTACCAACATTTTTTGATATTATGGTGCACTTGGTCATTACTCTTCCAAGAGAGGCTAAGATTGCTGGGCCTGTACAATACAGGTGGATGTACCCAATAGAGCGGTATCTTTTTATATTTCATAATTTCAATTTATTGTGGTTTATTAATTTATCATGCTAAGCATTTTAATTGCCTATTATTATTATTATTATTATTATTATTATTATTATTATTATTATTATTATTATTATTATTATTATTATTATTATTATTATTATTATTATCATCATCATCATCATGTAGGTTCTTGCGCAAATTGAAATGTTATGTTCGTAATAGATGTCGACCAGAAGGATCTAATGTAGAAGGATATATTGTTGAAGAAAGTCTAATATTTTGTTCAAGGTATTTACATGGAAGTGGGAAAGAGAATAATCCAGTGGACAAAAATTCTGAAGGTGATCATGTTGAGCCATTCTGTAGATTATCAAGTTTTGAACAAAAGGGTTGTCCTTTATTAGGAGATACATCGAGAAATCTTGAAGAGCTTGAGTGAAAACAAGCTCATCTTTATGTTTTGAGAAATTGTGAAGAAGTTCAACCATTTTTGCGGTATGTTTTTTATGCCATTGTAAATTGTTGCTTGATTTTGTTAGACTTTTATCAATTGTTATGGTTATTTTAAACAGTGAGTACGAGAGTGAGTCCGAGCAGAATAATAAGAACATGAACTTCGATGATTGGTTTTTCCATCGAGTAAGTTTTTGTTACATTGTTAATTTTTATTTGTAATACTTCTTTGGCATCATTATTTTATTTATTTATTATTATACAGATTGTGCAAATGCGCAAGAAAGAAAATTCACAAGTAAGTTGCAAGTTGTATTCTTTGGCTAGAGGTCCTTTTGATGGAGTCCAAAGATTCAAAGGGTATGAGATAAATGATTTTAGATTTCATACAAAACAACTTGAAGGAAATAGGGTGAAGCAAAATAGTGGTGTTTTAGTACGAGGAATAATGAATGGCCAAAATATAAATTATTATGGTACTCTGACCGAAATAGTAGAACTTCAATATCTTGAAGGTAAACGGATTGTTTTATTTAAATATGATTGGTGGGATGTTGATCATATTGGAAAAGGAGTGAAGATAGATAAACATGGCTTTGTTAGTGTCAATACTAAACGAAAGCTAGCAACAAATGAACCATTTTTTCTTGCATCTCAAGCAGAACAAGTTTTTTATGTCAAGGATAATCTTTATCCCAATTGGTCCATTGTCTTGAATGGTCATTCTACTTATTTTACTGGTGGTGCTCTCAGTGAAGAAACTTTTCAACAAAATGCTCAAGAGTTCTCGTGTACATTTGAGGAAGATGAAGACTTTATGAACTGGAGAAGAAATGATCTTGACGTTATCAGCACTAATGTTACCTTGGATGATGATATTATTGAAGACATCGAATCAGAACCTGAAACTGATGATGAAGATTTATTACTGTAAAATATTTAGAAGTCTTATATGCATATTTGTTTATCCTCAAGTAATGTTAAACTTTTACTTATTTATTTGAGAGACGGTGTTATGTTCTTTATTAGTTTAAAGAATTTATGTATTACGTTATTATATTGATGAATTACTCTAATTGAATATGAGTTAATATTCAATAGTGTTGACTTGATAATTTTAGTTGGATTGAGTTGAATGATTTTTTCTAATAGGTGTTAATGGATTTTTAGGGGAAATTATGGCAAATTTTTTAGTAAATTAATAAATAAATATTGTTAAACATAGCATTTCTTTGTAGAAAGAGATTCTTGATGCATGACACTTGATTTAGGAATAACTATGTGATTATAAGAATTTTAATAAATTTCACACTTGAATTTATAAACTCTAACAAATTCAACCAAAGTCCCTTGCATTCATTCCAACTAATGAATTAGTGATTAAACCTCTGTCTTCCTACTCTGTGTAATTTTGTTTTATAATTGTTGCAAGGTGTGTACAATATTTGTCCTCTTTTTATAAATACAAATGTATCTATATCTCTTGATAAGGAAAAACCCCATTAAGAAATTTTCTATTACGAAGTTTTATAATTTTAGATGCTCTTTGCGTGTCAAATTTTTTAATAAGCTTCTAAAATAGATTTTTCGTTGAGTTTCTCATGTAGATTTTTTCTGAGCACATATGTCCCAACAATTGCTACTAGTTTTGAAAATTGTAGCAAGACTTTTTTTAGCTATAGAATTATGTGGACACAAATATATCGTGGCTAAAAGATTACAATTGCTACAATGACTTTATATGCGTAGCAAAACTTAGAATTAGCTACAATATTTATTGTAGCTATATAAATTCGTGGCTATTTTATTTTTTCCATGATATTCATCGTAGCTATTGAGCTAATTATTGCCACGACTTTTATAACTTGAAGCAAATATATTCGATATTTTATTTGACATAATTTATTGTGGCTAAATATTTATTGTTGCCACAATAAATTAAATGCGTGGCAAAAACTAACAATTAGCTACAAATTTATATTGTAGCAGTAAATGTGTAGCTATTTTCGCAGTTATTGTCACGATACTAACCAACTATAGCAAAAAGTAGGAATTAGCTTTGCCAATTTACTTTTTGTAGCTAAAAAATTTCACCAAATTGTGAACAACCACGGAATTTCAAATTTTATGGTTATTGCTAGATAATAGCCACACTTTTTTTATTCGTAGCAAAGAATTCGTAGTTGTAGATGCATGATGTTGTAGTGTTAATTGTCGTATAAATAATGACATTTGATAGTAAATATCGTAAAAAATGACATTTGATAGAAAATATCATTAAAACGATGACATTTGATACAAAACGTCGTCAACATAATGACATTTTTTAAGAAATATCATAAAAAGTACGACATTTGCTGCAAAATATCATAAAATTTAGACATTTGATACAAAATGTCATAAAAAGGATGACATTTGGTATAAAATGTCATTAAAACGATGACATTTGGTCCAAACTATAGTAAAAATACGACACTTTAAGAAATGTTGTAAAACTTTTGATACAAATGACAAAAAAATATGACCTTACTTTAAATGTCATATCACTTGTCGGTAATTACGAACAACATCTATGATTAGAAATTTCTCTATAGTTTCTAAGTTTTAACTTTGTCTTAAAAAACAAAAAAAGCTATCACACCTTTTATATTTAATATTTAATATTTTAAAAAATTGTCATAATTACCTACAATATTGTCACGACCCTAGTTCACCAATCGTGAACATGTCGTGATGGCACCCAGTCCCCACGACTAGGTAAGCCTAACATGTTGCGGAATATACAAGTTATGAACATTAAACAAGAAATAGCGGAATAACAATATAAATAGGAATGTAATCCGTGCCGCTTGGCACATACACTCGTCAACACACTGTATAAAACACCACCAAGACCCGGAATCCCACGGGTAACACAGTCTAAAAGAGAATATACAACTGTGGCTCTATGTGTAAAGAGTATCTAACAACGAAATGATGAAAAATGTCAACTAGTGCTATTAGAATAGAAGGAAAGCCTCCGGAT
>JASVEL010013784.1:0-136005 GCA_032618575.1 Nicotiana noctiflora | reverse complement strand
AATCTCCACCATAGCTTTGCAAACATGGCTTTAGACACATCAAAGAGAGATCTGAAACCTACACCACCTTCTTCCTTTGGCAGACATAAGTTCTGCCACTTTGTCCAATGCCTACTTCTTCCTTCTTCCTTGTTACTCCAAAAAAATCTTGCAAATGTCTTATGGAGATGCTCAATGACATTGTTTGGTGGATCTAGGACAGACAAGATGTGAGTTGGCATGCTTTGTAATACACTTGATATCAATGTAGCCTTTCCTCCATATGACAGTAACTTCCCTTTCCATGAGTGCAACTTTGCCTTCACCTTCTGAATCAGATCATTATAGTAGTTCTTCCTCCTCCTTGTGTAAAAGATTGAATATCCTAGGTATGTAAATGGGAATGTGCCTTTAGAGAAACCAGTTATATTAGCTACTGTAGCTTTCAATCCTGTTGCAATCTTTGAATGTACATAGTAAGAGCTCTTTGCCTTGTTTATCAACTGTCCTGATGTTTTCTCATATAATGCCAAGACTTCCATAATTTTCTGCAAGGAATAAGGATCGGCTGAGGCAAATATTATAGTGTCATCTGCATAAGCAAGGTGGTTCAATGGATCAGACCACTTTGGCATTCCAAATCCTTTAAACTGCCTGTCTTCAAATAACTTATTCGGTGATCTAGATAGCACCTCTGTTGATAGAACAAACAATGCTGGGGATAGAGGGTCTCCCTGCTTCACCCCTCTTGTCGAGTGAAAGAAACATGTAGCCTGGCCATTCACCATCACTGAGTACCAATTATTTGATATCAAATTCCACACCATGTGTATAAAACACTCTGCAAATCCCATCTTCCTTAGTACATGCATCAAAAACTTCCAAGACACCCTATCATATGCCTTGGCCATATCTAACTTGATCACTACATTTGCTGGCTTTCCTCTTATTCTGATGTCAGTCACAATCTCCTGAGTCAGTAAGATGTTTTCAAAAATGCTCCTTCCTTTGACAAAGCCGGACTGGTTCAATGAAACTAATAAGGGCAGTATCTTTTCAAGCCTATCATGTACTACTCTGGAGAAGATTTTGTTGATAAAATTACTCAAGCTGATGGGTCTAAGATCAGAAAATGTTTGCACTTGAGGCTTCTTAGGTAGCAACACTAAGTTTGTGTGTGTTATTGATTTGGGCAAAGGTCTACCCTCAAAGAACAACACAACCAACTCATGGATATTCTGCCCCACAATCTCCGAGCATGCTTGAAAGAATAAGCCTGAGAAACCATCTGGCCCGCTTGCACTCTCACCACTTAGTGCAAAAACAGCATCTTTAACCTCCTTCTGAGTTGGAATTCTACATAACTCCATGTTGTGTTCTGTTGTCACCATGGTAGGCACATTGTTCAGCATTTCAAAGTTCTCAGCATCACCCTCACTTGTGAATTGCTTCAGGTAAAATTCTACAGCAGCCTGTGATAGCTTATCTTGATCTTCTATCCATGCACCATCACTATCCATGATCTTTTTCAATTTCAACTTTTGTCTTTTTCCATTTACACAGTTATGAAAGAACCTTGTATTTCTATCTCCTTCTTCAAACCAATTTATACCTGCCTTTTGTTTCCAATATTGTTCTTCAAGGGTCAAATACTTCTTCAACTCTGCATGAGCTTGTTGTAGGACTATTCTGTTTTCAATCGATGGTTCCTCCTCAAATAGCTGCTCCTTGATTCTCACCACATCTTCTCTAATAGCCAACTATTTGAAAATATCCCCATAAGTGAGTTTACTCCACTTTGACAAAGCAATTTTCACTCTTTTCAACTTTTGCTTGAACATCAAGAAAGGATCTCCAGTGAAGTCAGCAGCCCAGTTCTGCTTCACCACCCCTAAGAACTCTTCATGTTGTGTCCAGAAGTGCAGAAATTTAAATGGCTTTATAAAGCTCATTGCTTCTTCACCACAGCTCATCAACAGAGGAGCATGATCAGAGACTGTTCTAATAAGATGTTCCACTTCAATCGTTGGGAATAAGTTCTGAAATGGCATGTTCACCAGAATTCGATCAAGCCTTTTAAAAATGCACTCTGCATTTGGCCTACCATTCCACCATGTAAAAGGGCTCCCTTTGTAACCAAGATCAAAAAGTCCACATGAATTAGCACAGAAAGCAAAATCCTCATATTCAGGAGGATATACTGGCAGACCACCTATCTTCTCTTCCTCTCCCATCACAACATTAAAGTCACCACCAACTAGCCAAGGCAAATCCATATCACTTGCCAGATAGTATAAATTATCCCATAATTCTAATCTTTCAATTGTACAACACTTGGCATATACAAATGTCATCATTATGAATTTACCAAGTTCCCGATGATATACTCTTAGTGTCATTTGTTGTTCAGTGTCTATTAATAGATCCCATTCTACCACAACATCAAAGAACAACCAAATCTTACCATTCACATTTGAGATTGCAGCTTCCATACCTAGCCTTCTTCTATACTTCTGGAGAAATTTCAACTTTGGCATTGGTTCCATCAGTGCAACAATAAAGAAACCATGCTCCTTATGCATATTAATAACCCTTTGAAAGGCCTGCTGAGTTTTTACAGACCTTATGTTCCAAATGAGAGTCTTGACCTTCATCTTGACACATTAGAGGCTGCCCTTTCGGGCAAAATTCTAACAGGTGGTTGCAGCTCTTTATGTTGTTTTTTTGTGCTTTTCTTCCCACTTCCAACTGCTGACTTAGGAGATAAATCCCCCTCCCTTGCAATAGCTTTGAAATTTTCAGCTAGAGATTCATTTTCTTCCTCATCTTCTATCTGTGCTTGTTGTTTCAATATGGTCTGTTGTATATCAACTGGTAGCTCCTTATGAGTAATAATATCATGCAACACTTGATTTGGAGTCCTTAATGGCATATTAAGATGGATCTGCATTGGCAATCCTGTGCTTGAGGCACATGCCACAGGAATAGGTTCAATCTCTCCAGTATCCTTGGCAACAATTGCATGTTCTATGACCTCAGTACCATGTTGCAATCCTGAGGTATTTCCCATGGTCTCTAAATTCTCTTGCATAAGTTTAAATTGCAGCGCATACACAGATCCTAGGTCGGGGTTCACTGTAGTATTACATGCAGCATTTACTGTTTCTTTACGACCAACTCCTGTGTCTTGCTCTAGTTGTTTGTGTATAACCTCTGATTCTTTTAATACATCTGTAGAAACATCCCCATCAATCTCTTTTCCATATACAGATGCCAAAATCTTCCCAAGTACACTAGATTTTACTGTTCCATTGGCTTGCTGTGTAGACTTCACTTGTAAAGCTGCTCCATCTTGTTGTAGATCTTCCTTGCTTACTCCTTGAACTCTCCCCGGTGATATTTCATGTTGATTCATCATGCAGTTTGCATTATCTTCATCATTAGCTTTACCAGTGCTATCGTTTACTGTAGCATCTCCCCTGGCAGCATGTCTAGCATTGTTTTTCTTTTCCTTGCCTCCAAACACTTGCTCTTTTGCTGTCTGCTTATCTATAATCTCAATCTCTTCACTCCATAAGGTCTTAACAGAGTTGACCTCATGAAAATCTTCCTTTTGTCCAGAGTTCTCATGAGTTTGTGATGGTATTTCTTGACAGGATCGATTTGTAGCCACATTACATAATTGAAGCTCCTCTTTACTTGTCCCAAATCTCCTATGCACCCAATCTATGGTTTGTTCCCTTCTGACTGCAACATCATCGGTAGATTCACCACCTGATTCCCTTACCATATTGCTCTTCTCCACTGCTTCCCTTTTTATTTTCCTAGCTGCAATTTCCTCCTTGCCAACAGATCCTTTTCCACCATCCTTTTGATCAAAATTTCCTGTATGACCTTCTCCAATCCCAAATGAAGTAGGATTAGGAGAGCAATTCCCCTTACTTTCCCATTGCTTTACTTTGTTATTCTCCTTATTATTTTGGTCTTGTCCTATTGCCTTGTCTCCTCTATCTTCTGTTCCATCTATAATTTGCATAATTGGTTGCACTTCTTCTTCCATCTCTAATGCTCCAAATCTGTTATTTGAAATCACAGCACCTTCTTTAAGCTTTCCTTTACCCTTGTGATCTTCATTTTCCTTATTCTCCTCAATTATGTAGCCTCGTTCATCTCTATGATACTTATTCTTTCTGGCCTTCATCCACTCCTGTTTAGCATGATTAGTGATTGGCTTCCCAAGTACTTTTCCACTTGATAATACCTTGGTAAAGTTTGCTGCTGTGCCAACAACATCAGTACTCAGAATGATTGCTTGTTCCTTCGCTTGTTCCTTGCCTGCTCCAGTAGCATTCTTATGTAATTCTGGGTGAATTATCCAGCATTCTCGTTCATTATGGCCTTGCTTTTTACAGGTCTTACAATATTTAGGCATATAGTCGTACCTAATTTTGATCCATTTCGACTCCTCTGGACCTGTTTCATCAGCTTCTTCAATAATCTTAATCCTTTGTGGCAATGTAGCAAGTAAATTCACCTCCACCTTCACTTTCGCACAACTAGGTCGTGTACCATTTTGAGTAGCCAAATCAACATGTAACGGCCTACCTACTGCACTTGCCAATGAAAATACAAACTCCTTACCAAAGAAATTAGGTGGTAGGTCCCGAAACGAGATCCATGCGATTGCAATTGGTGTCTCAACATCCGGAGTCCACCATGGACTCCACTTCGTGCATCGCATCTGCCAGTAATCACCTTGCGCCTTCAAATAAAATGCTGGTTTTGATAACAGGTGAATATAATCCTCCATCAACGATAGCTTGATCAGGACATGTGATTCTTCGATCAAACCAACAGAACAAGCACCCTTTAGTTCACATTGGATTGGTATAACCTTCCTCAGCTCTTGTATCGCAGGTTTGCCGTATGAGAATTTGCCAAGCACTGCTAGGTTCAGGCCTTGTTGTATTATTGATTGCTTAACTTCTGCCTTCTTCCATCGAATCATTGGCTCACCATGTAAGATCTCAACTGGCTTCAAGATAAACCTTTGTACTTGCATTGGATTGTTTAGTGCTGGCGGCTGGAGTAGGTTAGCGTAAGTTTGGTTTGTTTGATGATTAGCAGATGTTTGTAGGGCTGTTGTATGATTGAGAGACGACTGCCCAACCTCAGGAGGAGGCTGGGCAGTGGCCGACGAGGCCATTACAGCGAAGCTCGTCTCTCCCTAGGCTCCCAGGTTTTATCCAGAGCTGATGAAACAGGGCCAAAATGTGCTAGCAGCTCCTCTTTGCTACAATATGTGCTTTCAAGTGACAAACTACCGTAAATCAAGGTCTCCAATGGAGCAGTGTTGAGCTGATGACTGTAGTTCTTAGTAGTAAAACTCAGATTTTTTTTTTGTTTTTTTTTTGGGAACAATTAAAAGAAGAAAGAACCAAATCCTAGAACTTTTAGGCTCGGTTGAAATAAGACACGAACAAAAAGGAAAGAATATAAATGTGTAGAATACAGAGAGTAACAAAATCAAGGATCCCCTCTTCTTGTTTCCTTTGTTAATTTTTGGAAACACTTAGATACAAAAGATATATCCTGGAGAGCAAGCAATTGTATTTCTTCTTGTTTTAAATTGGATTTCGTTTTTTTTGTTTTTTTGTTTTTTTTTTTCAAAATATCCCAAGAATTATCAAGAACGAAATCTTGATAGAACCGCTCTGATACCACTTGATAACAACTAGGTCGGGAATCCAAACTAGAGTAAGAATTTGAGAAGTAAATGCGGAAGCAATTACAATAGTAATTGAACAACTAGAATTAAAGAGTCGAAAATAAAAGATATGGGAAAGATTCAACGAAAGAATTTCGAGAACTTTCAAGAACGTAAGTTCTATAGCCTTGACAAGATCAAAGTAACAACGTCTTGATTTATGAAAGAAATCAAACGCCTTTACTTAAAAGCAAATCAAAACAATAGATTCGGATCTTGACCACTTTACGAGTAACTTGAGACAACAATTAATACTAGTATTAATCGCCTTCTATGAATACCACAAAGGAATCAAAGATATCACAAAAGAGAAGTAATCTTACTACCTTGAACAATGAACTAGTAAAGGTTGAAAGATAAATCTCAAAGCGCAAGTAACAAAGGTTCAAAAGAACTCTCAAAGTATGATATACTCACTCAATAATAATGTGTCTTATGAAGGAGAAGAACACCCTATTTATAGGATTACAAATGCATAAAAATAACATTAAAAACTTGATGGGGTGGTTGTAGTGGAAAACACAATTATTACAATGAGGTAGGTGGTTGCTAAAGTCTAAGAAAAGTCTTTGATAGGTGAGGGGCGGCCAAGACTCTTTGGGGCAGATTTGGCCTTAAAACAACTAGTTTTGGGCCATTTGTTTGGACTCCAATTGGGCTGCCCTTGTAACACCTCTTTCTGGAACTCTTTTAAGCTCATTTTGAGCCCATTTGGTGACGCCATGGGCAGATTTGGGTAACCAAATCTTCCTCCTCTTGGACTTCAATTTGAGCAACCAAATAGTTGTAAAACTTGGACAACCCTTTGGGCATGAGCTCTTCCTCCATAGTTAGAAGCTTCTTTATTTTGCCATTGAAGTCCAGCAACCTTAGTTTGCAATTCCTTAGCTTGAGATCTTGTAAATGGCCTTCTTGGAGCTTCCAAAACTCTATCCTTATCAGTGATTTTATAGGAGTACAAAGGCATAAAAATAACATTAAAAACTAGGTGGGGTGGTTCTAGTGGAAAACACAATTATTACAATGAGGTAGGTGGTTGCTAAAGTCTAAGAAAAGTCTTTGGTTAGGTGAGGGGCGGCCAAGACCCTTTGGGCAGATTTGGACCTTAAAACAACTAGTTTGGGCAATTTGTTTGGATTCCAATTGGGCTCCTTTTGTACTTCTTTTAAGCTCATTTTGAGCCATTTTGGTGTACTCCAAGGGCTGATTTGGGTGACCATATCTTCCTCCTCTTGGACTTCAATTTGATCTATCAAATAATTGTAAAACTTCAACAATTCTTCTCCTCTGGGCTGGAGCTCTTTCTCGACAATTAAAGGATTCTCTATGTGCACTTGAAGTCCAATGATCGTGTTTTGAAATTCTTTAGCTTGACATTGTGTTAAAGGTCCTCTTTGAGATTGCAACGCTTCATCCTTGTACTTGAATAGAATTGAGCTTCCTATGTTGCTATCATGTTTGGACTCCAATTGGGCTCCTTTTGTAGTACCTCCTTTTGGACTTCTTTTAAGATTATTTTGAGCCATTTTGGTGTACTCCAAGAGCTGATTTGGGTGACCAAATCTTTTGAACAATTCTTCTCCTCTAGGCTGGAGCTCTTTCTCGACAATTAAAGGCTTCTTTATGTGCATTTGAAGTCCAAAGATCATGTTTTGAAATTCTTTAGCTTCACATCTTGTTAAAGGTCCTCTTTGAGATTGCAACGCTTCATCCTTGTACTTGAATAGAATTGAGCTTCCTAGGATGCTATCATTCCCCTCTTCTTGAAAAGAATTCGTCCTCGAATTCGATCCTTCCACGATCCAACAAGAATTGATATTGCCGAATTCATGTTGCAATCCATTTGGATCTTTTGCCACCATATCTTGCACCTCACTACCCCTTTCAAAAGGTATTTCAACATGTGGCTGCGCAAAATCAAAAGAACTAAAACAGGAAAGAGTTAATGGGTTAGGAAGTAAAGAAACTTTTTTCTTGCTACTTTCTTTGGCTTTTATCACAAGACTAATGTTTTCCTCGCCCTTAGTCTCTTTTCTCTCACTAAAGAGTTCTTTTCCTTCACTCAATACCTCATGTTTTTCTCTCTACCTGATAGCATCACTGATAAGGATAGAGTTTTGGAAGCTCCAAGAAGACCAGTTACAAGATCTCAAGCTAAGGAATTGCAAACTAAGGTTGCTGGACTTCAATAGCAAATAAAGAAGCTTCTAACTATGGAGGAAGAGCTCATGCCCAAAGGAGAAGAGTTGTCAAAGTTTTACAACTATTTGGTTGCTCAAATTGAAGTCCAAGAGGAGGAAGATTTGGTTACCCAAATCAGCCCTTGGAGTCACCAAATGGGCTCAAAATGAGCTTAAAGAGTTCCAGAAAGAGGTGTTACAAGAGTAGCCCAATTGGAGTCCAAACAAATGGCCCAAAACTAGTTGTTTTAAGGCCC
Organism: Nicotiana noctiflora; assembly: GCA_032618575.1. Classification (NCBI taxonomy): domain Eukaryota; kingdom Viridiplantae; phylum Streptophyta; class Magnoliopsida; order Solanales; family Solanaceae; genus Nicotiana; species Nicotiana noctiflora. The sequence continues at coordinate 127,822 of JASVEL010013784.1, read as the reverse complement.
AAATCTGCCCCAAAGGGTCTTGGCCGCCCCTCACCTAACCAAAGACTTTTCTTAGACTTTAGCAACCACCTACCTCATTGTAATAATTGTATTTTCCACTACAACCACCCCACCTAGTTTTTAATGTTATTTTTATGCCTTTGTACTCCTATAAATAGGGTGTTCTTCTCCTTCATAATACAGATTATTATTGATTGAGTATATCATACTTTGAGAGTTCTTTTGAACCTTTGTTACTTGTGCTTTGAGATTTATCTTTCAACCTTTACTAGTTGATAGTTCAAGGTAGTAAGATTACTTCTCTTTTGTGATATCTTTGATTCCTTTGTGGTATTCTTAGAAGGCGATTAATACTAGTATTAATTGTTGTCTCAAGTTACTCGTAAAGTGGTCAAGATCCGAATCTATTGTTTTGATTTGCTTTTCAAGTAAAGGCGTTTGATTTCTTTCATAAATCAAGACGTTGTTACTTTGATCTTGTCAAGACTATGGAACTTGCGTTCTTGAAAGTTCTCGGAATTCTTTCCTTGAATCTTTCCCATATCTTTATTTTCGTCTCTTTAATTCTAGTTGTTCAATTCATGTTGTTATTGCTTCCGTATTTACTTCTCAAATTCTTACTCTAGTTTGGATTCCCGACCTCGTTGTTATCAAGTGGTATCAGAGCGGTTCTATCAAGATTTCGTTCTTGATAATTCTTGGGATATTTTAAAAAAAAAAGAAAAAAAAAACAAAAAAAAAACGAAATCCAATTTAAAACAAGAAGAAATACAATTGCTTGCTCTCCAGGATATATCTTTTGTATCTAAGTGTTTCCAAAAATTAACAAAGGAAACAAGAAGAGGGGATCCTTGATTTTCTTACTCTTTGTATTCTACGCACATTTATATTATTTCCTTTTCGTTCGTGTCTTGTTTCAACCGAGCCTAAAAGTTCTAGGATTTGGTTCTTTCTTCTTTTAATTGTTCCCAAAAACAAAAGAAAAATCTGAGTTTTACTACTGAGAACTACATACAAGTTAGGTTTAACTATAAATCTATAAAGTACTTTGTTCAAAGGTTATTCCGAGAGAAAAAAAAAGCTAATTTGTGTGATACAATTTTTAAAGATGTCACATATAGGTAGTGATAATGAACGAATGGTTCTCCAAGAAGCTGAAATCAAAGCAAGGAATGATTTTACCTTGCAAGCCATGCATCAACAGTTTGAAAGGCTGAATCTCCAACTCCAAGAAATGAGGGATACCATTGCGGATCAAAATGATACAATAGCTGAACTTAGGAGGGATAATAATGTTAGGCCACCTGCTAGAAGAAATGTACCCCATGCTCCTATTGTAAATCAAGCAAACTTTATTGATGATTTTAATGATATTGATTTTGATAGGGTGAGAGGAGATAGGAGGGGACAAAGAGGTAGGATAGAGGATGATAATATAAGTAATATAAAGATGCGGATGCCATCTTTCAAGGGAACAAGGGATCCAGACTTGTATCTTGATTGGGAGAGAAAGGTTGAAGCAATCTTTGATTGTCACAACTACTCTGAAGGTAAGAAGGTTAAACTTGCTGTTGTTGAGTTTTCTGATTATGCTTCTATTTGGTGGAAAAAGCTTAATAGGGATCGACTGCAAGAAGGACAAGCACCGATTGCTACTTGGACTGAGGCTAAAAGGGTGATGAGGAAGAGATTCGTACCATCACACTTTCAAAGAGAGCTACAACTACGCCTTCAAACATTGAAGCAAGGGTCCATGTCAGTAGATGAGTACTTTAAGGCTATGGATATAGCTATGATCGAAGCTATTTGTATGGAGGAAGAAGAGGCTACAATGGCTAGGTTTTTAAATGGTTTAAATAAAGATATAGCTGATGTAGTTGAATTACAACAATATGTAACGATAGATGAGTTAGTTGATTTGTGTATAAAGGTAGAAAATCAAAATAAAAGAAAGTAAACTAGCTCATGGAGATGTCGAACAAGCACCATGCCTAAGAAACCATGGCCAAATCATGAGATGAAGAATTTTTCTCGGCCTCAAGAAGACAAGGGAAAAGGTAAACTGGAGAACAAAGAGGGAGGTAAAACCTTCAACCCTAAACCTTTTACACCTTCTAGTTCTATTCAGTGTCATAAATGTAAAGGAAGGAGACATATGATGCATGAATGTCCAAGTAGAAGAAACATCATTCTAAAAGAAGATGGAGGATATGAGAGTGAAAAGAGTGAGGGAGATGAGGAGGGAGATATGAGTGAAGAAGGTGATTTAGAACTACCTAATGATGGAATGGTTGGGGTAGTTAGGAGGATTATGACTATCAATTTAGGAAGCAATAGTGAAGCACAAAGAGAGAATATATTCCATACTAGGTGTGGGATAAAAGGAAAAACTTGCTCTATGATCATTGATAGTGGTAGTTGTGCTAATGTGGTTAGTTCATACTTTGTGGAAAAACTGGGACTTGCATGCATGAAACACCCTACTCCCTATAGACTCCAATGGATAAATGATAGTGGTGAACTAAAGGTAAATAAACAGTGTATGATTTCATTTAACATTGGTAGATATGAGGATGATGTTCTTTGTGACATAGTACCTATGCAAGCTTGTCATATATTACTGGGACGTCCTTGGCAGTATGACAAGAATGTTTGGCAGGAAATTTACTCTTGCACCTTTATCTCCTTCTCAAGTGTTTGAAGATCAGAAGAGATTAAAGGAAACAATGGGAAAGTCAAGGGGAGGGATAAAAAGTGAGCTTGAGGAAAAAGAAAAGAAAGAGAGAGAGGGCAGCATATTGAGAGAAGAGATAAAAGAGGGTTCGAATAAAAAAATAGACAGTCTTGGTGAGAGGAAAGAGGCTAAGGAAAGAAAAAGAGAGAGTTTCTATATAAAAGCCAAAGAGCGTTTAAATGCAAGAAAAGAGGGGCTGCCCATAATACTACTTACTTACAAAGAGGCTTTGATTAACTCTGAGTTGCTAACTTCTTCTTTGCCAAGTAGTATTTCTTCTCTTTTGCAGGATTTTGAAGATGTCTTTCCAGAAGATATTCCTAGTGGATTGCCACCTTTACGTGGCATTGAGCATCACTGATAAGGATAGAGTTTTGGAAGCTCCAAGAAGGCCATTTACAACTATTTGGTTGCTCAAATTGAAGTCCAAGAGGAGGAAGATTTGGTTACCCAAATCTGCCCATGGAGTCACCAAATGGGCTCAAAATGAGCTTAAAAGAGTTCCGGAAAGAGGTGTTACAAGAGTAGCCCAATTGGAGTCCAAACAAATGGCCCAAAACTAGTTGTTTTATGGCCCAAATCTGCCCCAAAGAGTCTTGGCCGCCCCTCACCTACCAAAGACTTTTCTTAGACTTTAGCAACCACCTACCTCATTGTAATAATTGTGTTTTCCACTACAACCATCCCATCTAGTTTTTAATGTTATTTTTATGCCTTTGTACTCCTATTAATAGGGTGTTCTTCTCCTTCATAAGACACATTATTATTTAGTGAGTATATCATACTTTGAGAGTTCTTTTGAACCTTTGTTACTTGTGCTTTGAGATTTATCTTTCAACCTTTACTAGTTCATAGTTCAAGGTAGTAAGATTACTTCTCTTTTGTGATATCTTTGATTCCTTTGTGGTATTCTTAGAAGGCGATTAATACTAGTATTAATTGTTGTCTCAAGTTACTCGTAAAGTGGTCAAGATCCGAATCTATTGTTTTGATTTTCTTTTAAGTAAAGGCGTTTGATTTCTTTCATAAATCAAGACGTTGTTACTTTGATCTTGTCAGGCTATAGAACTTGTGTTCTTGAAAGCTCTCGGAATTCTTTCCTTGAATCTTTCCCGTATCCTTTGTTTTCGTCTCTTTAATTCTAGTTGTTCAATTCCTGTTGTTATTGCTTCCGCATTTACTTCTCAAATTCTTACTCTAGTTTGGATTCCCGACCTAGTTGTTATCACAAATGGACTTATGTGATTGTCGTAGGCCGATGTGTCATAGTATATGAATGAAATCATATTCATTCACGATCAATTACTAAATAACAACCACGATATATAAACGGAAGGTCCAATGACTACAATCGTATTACATTACTCCCAATATGTTATGACTACAATCGTGTTAGTTCAATGGACTTATGTGATTGTCGTAGGCCGATGCGTCCTAGTATATGAATGAAATCATATTCATTCACGGTCAATTTCTAAATAACAACAACGATATATAAATGGAAGGTCCAATGACTACAATCGTATTACATTACTCCCAATCTTTTATGACTACAATCGTATTAGGTCAATGAACTTATGTGTTTGTCGTAGGCCGATGCGTCCTAGTATATGAATGAAATCATATTCATTCACGGTCAATTAGTAAATAACAACCACGATATATAAACGGAAGAACCTATTACTACAATCGTATTACATTACTCCCAATCCGTTATGACTACAATAATATTAGTCAAATGGACTTATGTGGTTGTTGTAGGCCGATGCGTCCTAGTATATGAATGAAATCATATTTATTTACGGTCAATTACTAAATAACAACCACGATATATAAACGGAAGGTCCAATTACTACAATCGTATTAGTCAAATGGACTTATGTGGTTGTCGTAGGCCGATGCGTCCTACTACAAGAGTATTACATTACTCCTAATCTGTTATGACTAAATTCGTATTAGTCAAATGGACTTATGTGATTGTCGTAAGCCGATGTGTCCTAGTATATGAATGAAATCATATTCATTCACGGTCAATTACTAAATAACAACCACGATGGAAGGTCCTATTACTACAACCGTATTAGTCAAATGGACTTATGTGGTTGTCGTAGGCCGATGCGTCCTACTACAATCGTATTAGTCAAATGGACTTATATGATTGTCGTAGGCCGATGTGTCCTAGTATATGAATGAAATCATATTCATTCACGGTCAATTACTAAATAACAACCACGATATATAAACGGAAGGTCCAATGACTACAATCGTATTACATTACTCCCAATCTGTTATGAATACAATCGTATTAGTTCAATGGACTTATGTGATTGTCGTAGGCCATTGCGTCCTAGTATATGAACGAAATCATATTCATTCACGGTCAATTACTAAATAACAACCACGATATATAAACGGAAGTTCCTATTACTACAATCGTATTAGTCAAATGGACTTATGTGGTTGTCGTAGGCCGATGCGTCCTACTACAATCGTATTACATTACTCCCAATCTGTTATGACTACAATCGTATTTGTCAAATGGACTTATGAGATTGTCGTAGGCCGATGCGTCCTAGTATGAACGTATGACATTACTCCCAATACGATATATAAACGGAAGGTCCTATCGCTACAATCATATTACATTACTCCCAATCTGTTATGACTACAATCGTATTAGTCAAATGGTTTTATGTGGTTGTCGTAGGCCGATACGTCCTAGTATATGAATTAAATCTTATTCATTCACGGTCAATTACTAAGTAACAACCACGATATATAAATGGAAGTTCCTATGACTACAATCATAATAGTCCAATGGACTTATGTGGTTGTCGTAGGCCGATGCGTACTAGTATGACATTACTCCAAATCTGTTATGACTACAATCGTATTAGTCAAATGGACTTATGTGGTTGTCGTAGGCCGATGCGTCCTACTACAATCGTATTACATTACTCCCAATCTGTTATGACTAAAATCGTATTAGTCAAATGGACATATGTGATTGTCGTAGGCCGATGTGTCATAGTATATGAATGAAATCATATTCATTCACGGTCAATTACTACATAACAACCACGATATATAAACGGAAGGTCCAATGACTACAATCGTATTTCATTACTCCCAATCTGTTATGACTACAATCGTATTAGTTCAATGGACTTGTGTGATTGTCGTAGGCCGATGCGTCCTAGTATATGAATGAAATCATATTCATTCATGGTCAATTACTAAATAACAACCACGATATATAAACGGAAGAACCTATTACTACAATCGAATTACATTACTCCCAATCTGTTATGACTACAATCGTATTAGTCAAATGGACTTATGTGGTTGTCGTAGGCCGATGCGTCCTACTACAATCGTATTACATTACTCCCAATCTGTTATGACTACAATCGTATTAGTCAAATCGACTTATGTGATTGTCGTAGGCCGATGCGACCTAGTATGAACGTATGACATTACTCCCAATATGATATATAAACGGAAGGTCCTATTACTACAATCGTATTACATTGCTCCCAATCTGTTATGACTACAATCGTATTTGTCAAATGGACTTATGTGGTTGTCGTAGGCCGATGCGTTCTAGTATATGAATTAAATCTTATTCATTCACGGTCAATTACTAAATAACAACCACGATATATAAATCGAAGTTCCTATGACAACAATCGTATTAGTCAAATGGACTTATGTGGTTGTCGTAGGCCGATGCGTCCTACTACAATTGTATTACATTACTCCCAATCTGTTATGACTACAATCGTATTAGTTCAATGGATTTATGTGATTGTCGTAGGCCGATGCGTCCTAGTATATGAATGAAATCATATTCATTCACGGTAAATTACTAAATTACAACCACGATATATAAACGGAAGATCCAATTACTACAATCGTATTAGTCAAATGGACTTATGTGGTTGTCGTAGGCCGATGCGTCCTACTACAATCATATTACATTACTCTCAATCTGTTATGACTAAATTCGTATTAGTCAAATGGATTTATGTGATTGCGTAGGCCGATGTGTCCTAGTATATGAATGAAATCATATTCATTCACAGTCAATTACTAAATAACAACCACGATGGAATGTCCTATTACTACAACCGTATTAGTCAAATGGACTTATGTGGTTGTCGTAGGCCGATGCGTCCTACTACAATCGTATTACATTACTCCCAATCTCTTATGACTAAATTCGTATCAGTCAAATGGACTTATGTGATTGTCGTAGGCCGATGTGTCCTAGTATATGAATGAAATCATATTCATTCACGGTCAATTACTAAATTACAACCACGATATATAAACGGAAGGTCCAATGACTACAATCGTATTACATTACTCCCAATCTGTTATGACTACAGTCGTATTAGTTCAATAGAGTTATGTGATTGTCGTAGGCCGATGCGTCCTAGTATATGAACGAAATCATATTCATTCACGGTCAATTACTAAATAACAACCACGATATATAAACGGAAGGTCCTATTACTACAATCGTATTAGTCAAATGGACTTATGTGGTTGTCGTAGGCCGATGCGTCCTACTACAATCGTATTACATTACTCCCAATCTGTTATGACTACAATCGTATTTGTCAAATGGACTTATATGATTGTCGTAGGCCGATACGTCCTAGTATTAACGTATGACATTACTCCCAATACGACATATAAACGGAAGGTCCTACTGCTACAATCATACTACATTACTCCCAATCTATTATGACTACAATTGTATTAGTCAAATGGTTTTATGTGGTTGTCGTAGGCTGATGCGTCCTAGTATATGAATTAAATCTTATTCATTCACGGTCAAATACTAAATAACAACCACGATATATAAACGGAAGTTCCTATGACTACAATCTTAATAGTCCAATGGACTTATGTGGTTGTCGTAGGCCAATTGCGTCCTAGTATGACACTACTCCCAATCTGTTATGACTAAAATCGTATTAGTCAAATGGAGTTATGTGGTTGTCGTAGGCTGATGCGTCTTACTACAATCGTATTACATTACTCCCAATCTATTATGACTACAATCATATTAGTCAGTTGGACTTATGTGGTTGTCGTAGGCCGATAAGTCCTACTACAATCGTATTACATTACTCCCAATCTGTTATGACTACAATCGTATTAGTCAAATGGACTTATGTGGTTGTCGTAGGCAGATGGGTATATGAAAAAAAACATATTCATTCACGGTCAATTACTAAATAACAACCATGATATATAAACGGAAGGTCCAATGACTACAATCGTTTTACATAACTCCCAATCTGTTATGACTACAATCGTATTAGTTCATTGGACTTATGTGATTGTCGTAGGCCGATGCGTCCTAGTATATGAATGAAATCATATTCATCCACGGTCAATTACTAAATAACAACCACGATGTACATACGGAAGGTCCTATTACTACAATCGTATTTGTCAAATGGACATATGTGGTTGTCGTAGGCCGATGCGTCCTACTACAATCGTATTACATTACTCCCAATCTGTTATGACTACAATCGTATTACATTACTCCCAATCTGTTATGACTACAATCGTATTTGTCAAATGTACTTATGTGGATGTCGTAGGCTGATGCGTCCTAGTATATGAATTAAATCTTATTCATTCACGGTCAATTACTAAATAACAACCATGATATATAAACGGAAGTTCCTATGACTACAATCGTAATAGTCCAATGGACTTATGTGGTTGTCGTATGCCGATGCGACCTAGTACAATCGTATTACCTTACTCCCAATCTGTTATGACTACAATCGTATTAGTCAAATAGACTTATGTGGTTGTCGAAGGCCGATGCGTCCTAGTATATGAATGAAATCAAACTCACTCACGGTCAATTACTAAATAACAAGCACGATATATAAACAGAATGTCCTATTAATGCAATCGTATTAGTCAAATTTAGTAATGTGGTTGTCGTAGGCCGATGCGTCGTACTACAATCGTATTACCTTACTCCCAATCTGTTATGACTACAATCATATTAGTCAAATGGACTTATGTGGTTGTCGTTGGCCGATGCGTCCTAGTATATGAATGAAATCATACTCATTCATGGTCAATTACTAAATAACAAGCACGATATATAAACGGAATGTCCTATTACTACAATCGTATTAGTCAAATGTACTAATGTTGTTGTCGTAGGTCGATGCGTCCTACTACAATCGTATTATCTTACTCCCAATCTGTTATGACTACAATCATATTAGTCAAATGGACATATGTGGTTGTCGTAGGCCGAGTCATCCCTAGTATATGAATGAAATCATACTCATTCACGGTCAATTACTAAATAACAAGCACGATATATAAACGGAATGTCCTATTACTACAATCGTATTAGTCCAATGGACTTATTTTGTTGTCGTCGGCTGATGCGTCCTACTACTATCGTATTACATTACTCCCAATCTGTTATGACTACAATCGTATTAGTCAAATGGATTTATGTGGTTGTCATAGGCCGATGCGTCCTAGTATATGACTGAAATCCTATTCATAGATGGTCAATTACTAAATAACAACCACGATATATAAACAGAATGTACTATGACTACAATCGTATTAGTCAAATGGACTTATGTAGTTGTCGTAGGCCGATGGTCCTAGTATATGAATGCAATCATATTCATTCACGGACAATTACTAAATAACAACAACGATATGTAAACGGAAGGTCCTATTACTACAATCGTATTAGTCAAATGGACTTATGTGGTTGTCGTAGGCCGATGCGTCCTACTACAATCGTATTACATTACTCCCAATCTGTTATGACTAAATTCGTATTAGTCAAATGGACTTATGTGATTGTCGTAGGCCGATGTGTCCTCGTATTTGAATGAAATCATATTCATTCACGGTCAATTACTAAATAACAACCACGACATATAAACGGAAGGTCCAATGACTCCCAATCTGTTATGACTACAATCATATTAGTTAAATGGAATTATGTGATTGTCGAAAGCCGATGCGTCCTAGTATATGAATGAAATCATATTCATACACGGTCAATTACTAAATAACAACCACGATATATAAACGGAAGGTCCTATTACTACAATCGTATTAGTCAAATGGACTTAAGTGGTTGTCGTACGCCGATGCGTCCTACTACAATCGTATTACATTACTCCCAATCTGTTATGACTACAATCGTATTAGTCAAATGGACTTATGTGATTGTCGTAGGCCGATGCGTCCTAGTATGAACGTTTGACATTACTCCCAATATGATATATAAACGGAAGGTCCTATTACTACAATCGTATTACATTACTCCCAATCTGTTATGACTACAATCGTATTTGTCAAATGGACTTATGCGGTTTTCGTAGGCCGATGTGTCCTCGTATTTGAATGAAATCATATTCATTCACGGTCAATTACTAAATAACAACCACGACATATAAACGGAAGGTCCAATGACTCCCAATCTGTTATGACTACAATCATATTAGTTAAATGGAATTATGTGATTGTCGAAAGCCGATGCGTCCTAGTATATGAATGAAATCATATTCATACACGGTCAATTACTAAATAACAACCACGATATATAAACGGAAGGTCCTATTACTACAATCGTATTAGTCAAATGGACTTATGTAGTTGTCGTAGGCCGATGCGTCCTACTACAATCGTATTACATTACTCCCAATCTGTTATGACTACAATCGTATTAGTCAGTTGGACTTATGTGGTTGTCGTAGGCCGATGCGTCCTACTACAATCGTATTACATTACTCACAATCTGTTATGACTACAATCTTATTAGTCAAATGGACTTATGTGGTTGTCTTAGGCCGATGTGTCGTAGTATATGAATAAAATCATATTCATTCACGGTCAATTACTAAATAACAACCATGATATATAAACGGAAGGTCCAATGACTACAATCGTTTTACATTACTCCCAATCTGTTATGACTACAATCGTATTAGTTCAAAGGACTTTTGTGATTGTCGTAGGCCGATGCGCCCTAGTATATGAATGAAATCATATTCATTCACGGTCAATTACTTAATAACAACCATGATATATAAACGGAAGGTCCTATTACTACAATCGTATATGTCACATGGACATATGTGGTTGTTGTAGGCCGATGCGTCCTACTACAATCGTATTACATTACTCCCAATCTGTTATGACTACAATCGTATTAGTTCAATGAACTTATGTGATTGTCGTAGGACGATGCGTCCTAGTATATGAATGAAATCATAATCATTCACGGTCAATTACTAAATAACAACCATGATATATAAACGGAAGAACCTCTTAATACAATCGTATTACATTACTCCCAATCTGTTATGACTACAATCGTATTAGTCAAATGGACTTATGTGGTTGTCGCAGACCGATGCGTCCTAGTACGTGGTTCTGGTAGGCCGATGCGTCCTACTACAATCATATTACATTACTCCCAATCTGTTATGACTACAATCGTATTAGTTAAATGGACTTATGTGGTTGTCGTAGGTCGATGCATCCTACTATGAATGAAATCATATTCATAGATGGTCAATTACTAAAAAACACCCACGATATATAAACGGAAGGTCCTATTACTACAATCGTATTAGTCAAATGGACTTATGTGGTTGTCGTAGGCCGATGCGTCCTACTACAATCGTATTACATTACTCCCAATCTGTTATGACTACAATCGTATTTGTCAAATGGACTTATGTGATTGTCGTAGGCCGATGTGTCGTATGAACGTATGACATTACTCCCAATACGATATATAAACGGAAGGTCCTATTGCTACAATCGTATTACATTACTCCCAATCTGTTATGACTACAATCGTATTAGTCAAATGGTTTTATGTGGTTGTCGTAGGCCGATGCGTCCAAGTATATGAATTAAATCTTATTCTTTCACGGTCAATTACTAAATAACAACCACGATATATAAACGGAAGTTCCTATGACTACAATCGTAATAGTCCAATGGACTTATGTGGTTGTCGTAGGCCGATGCGACCAATATGACATTACTCCAAATCTTTTATGAGTACAATCGTTTTAGACAAATGGACTTATGTGGTTGTCGTAGACTGATGCGTCCTAGTATATGAATTAAATCTTATTCATTCACGGTCAATTACTAAATAACAACCACGATATATAAACGGAAGTTCCTATGACTACCATCTTAATAGTCCAACGGATTTATGTGGTTGTCGTAGGCCGATGCGTCCTAGTATGACACTACTCCCAATCTGTTATGACTAAAATCGTATTAGTCAAATGGACTTATGTGGTTGTCGTAGGCCGATGCGTCCTACTACAATTGTATTACATTACTCTCAATCTATTATGACTACAATCGTATTAGTCAAATGGACTTATGTGGTTGTCGTAGGCCGATGCATCCTACTACAATCGTATTACATTACTCCCAATCTGTTATGACTACAATCGTATTAGTCAGTTGGAGTTATGTGGTTGACGTAGGCCGATGCGTCCTACTACAATCGTATTACATTACTCACAATCTGTTATGACTACAATCGTATTAGTCAAATGGACTTATGTGGTTGTCTTAGGCCGATGTGTCGTAGTATATGAATAAAATCATATTCATTCACGGTCAATTACTAAATAACAACCATGATATATAAACGGAAGGTCCAATGACTACAATCGTTTTACATTACTCCCAATCTGTTATGATTACAATCGTATTAGTTCAAAGGACTTATGTGATTGTCGTAGGCCGATGCGCCCTAATATATGAATGAAATCATATTCATTCACGGTCAATTACTAAATAACAACCACGATATATAAACGGAAGGTCCTATTACTACAATCGTATATGTCACATGGACATATGTGGTTGTTGTAGGCCGATGCGTCCTACTTCAATCGTATTACATTACTCCCAATCTGTTATGACTACAATCGTATTAGTCAAATAGACTTAGGTGATTGTCGTAGGCCGATGCGTCCTAGTATGAACGTATGACATTACTCCCAATACGATATATAAACGGAAGGTACTATTACTACAATCGTATTTCATTACTCCCAATCTGTTATGACTACAATCGTATTAGTCAAATGGACTTATGTGGTTGTTGTAGGCCGATGCGTCCTAGTATATGAATTAAATCTTATTCATTCACGGTCAATTACTAAATAACAACCTCGATATATAAACGGAAGTTCCTATGACAACAATCGTAATAGTCCTATGGATTATGTGGTTGTCGTAGGCCGATGCGTCCTAGTATGACATTACTCCAAATCTGTTATGACTACAATCGTATTAGTCAAATGGACTTATGTGGTTGTCGTAGGCTGATGCATCCTAGTATATAAGTGAAATCATATTCATTCATGGTTAATTACTAAATAACAACTACGATATATAAACGGAAGGTCCTATGACTACAATCGTATTAGTCAAATGAACTTATGTGGTTGTCGTAGGCCGATGCGTCCTACTACAATCGTATTACCTTACTCCCAATCTTTTATGACTACAATCGTATTAGTCAAATGGACTTGTGGTTGTCGTAGGCCGATGCGTCCTAGTATATGACTGAAATCATATTCATAGATGGTCAATGACTAAATAAGAACCACGATAAATATACGGAAGGTCCTATGACTACAATCGTATTAGTCAAATGGACTTATGTGGTTGTCGTAGGATTGTGTGTCCTACTACAATCGTATTACATTACTCCCAATCTGTTATGACTACAATCGTATTAGTCAAATGGACTTATGTGGTTGTCGTAGGCCGATGCGTCCTAGTATATGAATGAAATCATATTCATTCACGGTCAATTACTAAATAACAACCACGATATATAAACGGAAGGTCCAATTACTACAATCGTATTAGTCAAATGGACTTATGTGGTTGTCGTAGGCCGATGTGTCCTGCTACAATTGTATTACATTACTCCCAATCTGTTATGACTACAATCGTATTAGTCAAATGGACTAATGTGGTTGTCGTAGGCCGATGCGTCCTAGTATATGAATGAAACCATATTCATTCACGGTCAATTACTAAATAACAACCACGATATATAAACGGAAGGTCCTATGACTACAATCGTATTAGTCAAGTGGACTTATGAGGTTGTCGTAGGCCGATGCGTCCTGCTACAATTGTATTACATTACTCCCAATCTGTTATGACTACAATCGTATTAATCAGATGGACTTATGTGGTTGTCGTACGCCGATACGTCCTAGTATATGGATGAAATCATATTTATTCACGGTCAATTACTAAATAACAACCACGATATATAAACGGAAGGTCCAATTACTACAATCGTATTAGTCAAATGGACTTATGTAGTTGTCATAGGCCGATGCGTCCTACTACAATCGTATTTAATGACTCCCAATCTGTTATGACTACAATCGTATTAGTCAAACGGACTTATGTGATTGTTGTAGGCTGATGCGTCCTGGTATATGCATGAAACCATATTCATTCACGGTCAATTACTAAGTAATAACCACGATATATGAACGGAAGGTCCAATTACTACAATCGTATTAGTCAAATGGACTTATGTGGTTGTCGTAGGCCGATGCGTCCTGCTACAATTGTATTACATTACTCCCAATCTGTTATGACTACAATCGTATTAATCAAATGGACTTATGTGGTTGTCGTACGGCGTTACGTCCTAGTATATGAATGAAATCATATTTATTCATGGTCAATTACTGAATAACAACCACGATATATAAACGGAAGGTCCAATTACTACAATCGCATTAGTCAAATAGACTTATATAGTTGTCATAGGCCGATGCGTCCTACTACAATCGTATTTAATTACTCCCAATCTGTTATGACTACAATCGTATTAGTCAAACGGACTTATGTGATTGTTGTATGCCGATGTGTCATGGTATACGAATGAAATCATATTCATTCACCGTCAATAACTATATAACAACCACGATATATAAACGGCAGGTCCTATTACTACAATCGTATTAGTCAAATGGACATATGTGGTTGTCGTAGGCCGATGCGTCCTACTACAATTGTATTACATTACTCCCAATCTGTTATGACTACAATCGTGTTAGTCAAATGGACTTATGTGGTTGTCGTAGGCCGATACGTCCTAGTATATGAATTAAATCTTATTCATTCACGGTAAATTACTAAAGAACAACCACGATATATAAACCGAAGTTCCTATGACAACAATCGTTGTAGTCCAATATACTTATGTGGTTGTCGTAGGCCGATGCATCCTAGTATGACATTACTCCAAATCCGTTATGACTACAATCATATTAGTCGAATGGACTTATGTGGTTGTCGTAGGCCGATGCGTCCTACTACAATCTTATTACATTACACCCAATCTGTTATGACTACAATCGTATTAGTCAAATGGATTTATGTGGTTGTCGTAGGACGATGCGTCCTAGTATATGACTGAAATCATATTCATAGATGGTCAATTACTAAATAACAACCACGATATATAAACAGAAGGTCCTATGACTACAATCTTATTAGTCAAATGGACTTATGTGGTTGTCGTAGGCCGATGCGTCCTACTACAATCGTATTACATTACTCCCAATCTTTTATGAGTACAATCGTATTAGTCAATGGACTTATGTGGTTGTCGTAGGCCGATGCGTCCTACTACAATCGTATTACATTACTCCCAATCTATTATGATTACAATCGTATTAGTCAAATGGACTTGTGTGGTTGTCGTACGCCGATTCGTTCTAGTATATGACTAAAATAATATTCATAGATGGTCAATTACTGAATAACAACCACGATATATAAAACGGAAGGTCCTATTACTACAATCGTATTAGTCGAATGGACTTATATGGTAGTCGTTGGCCGATGTGTCCTACTACAATCATATTACTTTGCTCCCAATCTGTTATTACTACAACCATATTAGTCAAATGGACTTATGTGATTATCATAGGCCGATGCGTCCTAGTATATGAATAAAATCATATTCATTCACGGTTAATTACTAAATAACAACCACGATATATAAACGGAAGGTCCTATTACTACAATCATATTAGTCAAATGGACTTATGTGGTTGTTGTAGGCCGATACGTCCTACTACAATCGTATTAGATTAGTCCCAATCTGTTATGACTACAATCGTATTTGTCAAATGGACTTATGTGATTGTCGTAGGCCGATGTGTCCTAGTATGAACGTATGAAATTTCTCCCAATATGATATATAAACGGAAGGTCCTATTGCTACAATCGTATTACATTACTCGCAATCTGTTATGACTACAATCGTATTAGTCAAATGGTTTTATGTGGTTGTCGTAGGCCGATGCGTCCAAGTATATGAATTAAATCTTATTCATTCACGGTCAATTACTAAATAACAACCACGATATATAAACGGAAGTTCCTATGACTACAATCGTATTAGTAAAATGGACTTATATGGTTGTTGTAGGCCGATACGTCCTACTACAATCGTATTACATTACTCCCAATCTATTATGACTACAATCGTATTTGTCAAATCGAGTTATGTGATTGTCGTAGGCCGATGTGTCCTAGTATGAACGTATGAAATTACTCCCAATACGATATATAAACGGAACGTCCTATTGCTAAGATCGTATTACATTACTCCCAATCTGTTATGACTACAATCGTATTAGTCAAATGGTTTTATGTGGTTGTCGTAGGTCGATGCGTCCAACTATATGAATTAAATCTTATTCATTCACGGTCAATTACTAAATAACAACCACGATATATAAACGGAAGTTCCTATGACTACAATCGTAATAGTCCAATGGACTTATGTGGTTGTCGTAGGCCGATGCAAAACCTAGTATGACATTACTCCAAATCTGTTATGACTACAATCGTATTAGTTCAATGGACTTATTTGGTTGTCGTAGGCCGATGCATCCTAGTATATGAATGAAATCATATTCATTCATGGTCAATTACTAAATAACAACCACGATATATAAACGGAAGGTCCTATTACTACAATCGTATTAGTCAAATGGACATATGTGGTTGTCGTAGGCCGATGCGTCCTACTACAATCGTATTTTATTACTCCCAATCTGTTATGACTACAATCGTATTAGTCAAATGGACTATGGTGATTGTCGTAGGCCGATGCGTCCTAGTATGAATGTATGACATTACTCCCAATACGATATATAAACGGAAGGTCCTATTACTACAATCGTATTACCTTACTCCCAATCTGTTATGACTATAATCGTATTAGTTAAATGGACTTATGTTGTTGTCGTAAGCCGATGAGTCCTAGTATACGAATTAAATCTTATTCATTCATGATCAATTACTAAATAACAACATATAAACGGAAGTTCCTATGACTACAATCGTAATAGTCCTATGGATTATGTGGTTGTCGTAGGCCGATGTGTCCTTGTATGACATTACTCCAAATCTGTTATGATTACAATCGTATTAGTCAAATGGACTTATATGATTGTCGTAGGCCTATGCGTCCTAGTATATGAATGAAATCATATTTATTCACGGTCAATTACTAAATAACAACAACGATATATAAACGGAAGGTCCAATTACTACAATCGTATTAGTCAAATGGACTTATGTAGTTGTCGTAGGCCGATGCGTCCTACTACAATCGTATTACATTACTGCCATTCTGTTATGACTACAATCGTATTAATCAAATGGACTTATGTGGTTGTCGTACGCCGATGCGTCCTAGTATATGAATGAAATCATATATATTCTGGGTCAATTACTAAATAACAACAACGATATATAAACGGAAGGTCCAATTACTACAATCGTATTAGTCAAATGGACTTATGTAGTTGTCGTAGGCCGATGCGTCCTACAACAATCGTATTACATTACTCCCATTCTGTTATCACTACAATCGTATTAGTCAAACGGACTTATGTGATTGTCGTAGGCCGATGTGTCCTAGTATATGAATGAAATCATATTCATTCACGGTCAATAACTATACAACAACCACGATATATAAACGGAAGGTCCTATTACAACAATCATATTAGTCAAATGGACATATGTGGTTGTCGTAGGCCGATGCGTCCTACTACAATCGTATTAGTCAAATGGACATATGTGGTTGTCGTAGGCCGATGCGTCCTACTACAATCGTATTAGTCACATGGACATATGTGGTTGTCGTAGGCTGATGCGTCCTACTACAATCGTATTACATTACTCTCAATCTGTTATGACTACAATCGTATTACATTACTCCCAATCTGTTATGACTATAATCGTATTAGTCAAATGGACTTAGGTGATTGTCGTAGGCCGATGCGTCCTAGTATGAACGTATGACATTACTCCCAATATGATATATAAACGGAAGGTCCTATTACTACAATCGTATTACATTACTCCCAATCTGTTATGACTACAATCGTATTAGTCAAATGGACTTATGTGGTTGTCGTAGGCAGATGCGTCCTAGTATATAAATGAAATCATATTCATTCACGGTCAATTACTAAATAACAACCACGATATATAAACCGAAGTTCTTATGTCAACAATCGTAATAGTCCAATGGATTATGTGGTTGTCGTAGGTCGATGCGTCCTATTATGACATTACTCCAAATCTGTTATGACTACAATCGTATTAGTCAAATGTATGTGGTTGTCGTAGGCTGATGCGTCCTAGTATATGAATCAAATCATATTCATTCATGGTCAATTACTAAATAACAACCACGATATATAAACGGAAGGTCCAATTACTACAATCATATTAGTCAAATGGACTTATGTGGTTGTCGTAAGCCGATGCGTCCTACTACAATCGTATTACATTAATCCCAATCTGTTATGACTACAATCGTATTAGTCAAACGGACTTATGTGATTGTCGTAGGCCGATGTGTCCTGGTATATGAATGAAATCATATTCATTCACGGTCAATTACTATATAACAACCACGATATATAAACGGAAGGTCCAATGACTACAATCATATTACATTACTCCCAATCTGTTATGACTACAATTGTATTAGTTCAATGGACTTATGTGATTGTCGTAGGCCGATGCGTCCTAGTATGAAATGAATCATATTCATTCACGGTCATTACTAAATAACAACCATGATATATAAACGAAAGGTCCTATTACTACACTCATATTAGTCAAATGGACTTATGTGGTTGTCGTAGGCCGATACGTCCTACCACAATCGTATTACATTACTCCCAATCTGTTATGACTACAATCGTATTAGTAAAATGGACTTATGTGATTGTCGTAGGCCGATGCGTCCTAGTATGAACGTATGACATTACTCCCGATACGATATATAAATGGAAGGTCAAATGGACTACCATCGTATTAGTCAAATGGACTTATGTGGTTGTTGTAGGCCGATACGTCCTAGTATATGAATTAAATCTTATTCATTGATGGTCTATTACTAAATAACAACCATGATATATAAACCGAAGTTCCTATGACAACAATCGTAATAGTCCAATATACTTATGTGATTGTCGTAGGCCGATGCGTCCTAGTATGACATTACTCCAAATATGTTATGACTACAATCGTACTAGTCAAATGGACTTATGTGGTTGTCGTAAGCCGATGCGTCCTACTACAATCGTATTACATTACTCCCAATCTGTTATGACTACAATCGTATTAGTCAAGTGACCTTTTGTGGTTGTCGTAGGCCGATGCGTCCCAGAATATGAATGAAATCATATTTATTCACGGTCAATTACTAAATAACAAGCACGATATATAAACGGAAGTTCCTATTACAACAATCGTATTAGTCAAATGGACTTATGTGGTTGTCGTAAGCTGATGCGTCCTACTACAGTCGTATTATATTACTCCAAATCTGTTATGACTACAATCGTATTAGTCAAATGGACTTATATGGTTGTCGTATGCCGATGCGTCCTAGTATATGACTGAAATCATATTCATAGATGGTCAATTACTAAATAACAACCCCGATATATAAACGGAAGGTCCTATTACTACAATCGTATTAGTCGAATGGACTTATGTGGTTGTCGTTGCCCGATGCGTCCTACTACACTAGTATTACTTTGCTCCCAATCTGTTATTACTACAACCGTATTAGTTAAATGGACTTATGTGATTATCGTAGGCCGATGCGTCCTAGTATATGAATAAAATCATATTCATTCACGGTCAATTACTAAATAACAACAACGATATACAAACGGAAGGTCCTATGGCTACAATCGTATTACATTACTCCCAATCTATTATTACTACAATCGTATTAGTCCAATGGACTTATGTGATTGTCGTAGGCCGATGCGTCCAATGGACTTATGTGATTATCGTAGGCCGATACGTCCTACTACAACCACGAAATATAAACGGAAGGTCCTATTACTACAATCGTATTAGTCAAATGGACTTATGTGGTTGTTGTAGGCCGATACGTCCTACTACAATCGTATTACATTACTAACAATCTGTTATGACTACAATCGTATAGTCAAATGGACTTATGTGATTGTCGTAGGCCGATGCGTCCTAGTATGAACGTATGACATTACTCCCAATACGATTTATAAACGGAAGGTCCTATTACTATAATCATATCACATTACTCCCAATCTGTTATGACTAAAATCGTATTAGTCAAATGGACTTATGTGGTTGTCGTAGGCAGATGCGTCCTAGTATATAAATGAAATCATATTCATTCACGGTCAATTACTAAATAACAACCACGATATATAAACGGAAGTTCCTATGACTACAATCGTATTAGTCAAATGGACTTATGTGGTTGTCGTAGGCCGATGCGTCCTACTACAATCGTATTACATAACTCCCAATCTGTTATGACTACAATCGTATTAGTCCAATGGACTTATGTGATTGTCGTAGGCCGATGCGTCCCAGTATATGAATGAAATCATATTCATTCACGGTAAATTACTAAATAACAACCACGATATATAAACGGAAGGTCCTATTACTACAATCGTATTAGTCAAATGGACTTATGTGGTTGTTGTAGGCCGATACGTCCTACTACAATCGTATTACATTACTCCCAATCTGTTATGACTACAATCGTATAGTCAAATGGACTTATGTGATTGTCGTAGGCCGATGCGTCCTAGTATGAACGCAGGACATTACTCCCAATACGGTATATAAACGGAAGGTCTTATTACTATAATCGTATTACATTACTCCCAATCTGTTATGACTAAAATCGAATTAGTCAAATGGACTTATGTGGTTGTCGTAGGCCGATGCGTCCTAGTATATAAATGAAATCATATTCATTCACGGTCAATTACTAAATATCAACCACGATATATAAACGGAAGTTCCTATGACTACAATCGTATTAGTCCAATGTAGTAGGACGCATCGGCCAAAGACAACCACATAAGTCTATTTGACTAATACGATTGTAGTAATAGGATCTTCCGTTTATATATCGTGGTTGTTATTTAGTAATTGACCGTCTATGAATATTATTCATTCATATACTAAGACGCCCCGGCCTACGACAACCACACAAGTTCATTTGACTAATGCGATTGTAGTCATAACAGATTGGGAGTAATGAATATGATTGAAGTGGGACGCATCGGCCTACGACAACCACATAAGTCCATTTAACTAATACGATTGTCGTTATAACAGATTGGGAGTAATGTAATACGATTGTAGTACGACGCGTCGGCCTACGACAACCACATAAGTCCATTTAACAAATATGATTGTAGTCATAGGAACTTCCGTTTGTATATCGTGGTTGTTATTTAGTAATTGACCGTGAATGAATATGATTTCATTCATATACTAGGACGCATCGGCCTACGATTACCACATAAATCCATTTGACTAATACGACTTGTAGTCATAACAGATTGGGAGTAATGTAATACAATATAGTAGGACGCATCGGCCTACAACAACCACATAAGTCCATTTGACTAATACAATTGTAGTAATAGGACCTTCCGTTTATATATCGTGGTTGTTATTTTGTAATTGACCGTGAATGAATATGATTTCATTTATATACTAGGACGCATCTGCCTACGACAACCACATAAGTCCATTTGACTAATACGATTGTAGTCATAACAGATTGGGAGTAATGTAATACGATTATAGTAATAGGACCTTCCGTTTATAAATCGTATTGGGAGTAATGTCATACGTATATACTAGGACGCATCGGCCTACGACAATCACATAAGTCCATTTGACTATACGATTGTAGTCATAACAGATTGGGAGTAATGTAATACGATTGTAGTAGGACGTATCGGCCTACAATAACCACATAAGTCCATTTGACTAATACGATTGTAGTAATAGGACCTTCCGTTTATATTTCGTGGTTGTTATTTAGTAATTGACCGTGAATGAAAATGATTTCATTCATATACTGGGACGCATCGGCCTACGACAATCACATAAGTCCATTGGACTAATACGATTGTAGTAATAACAGATTGGGAGTAATGTAATACGATTGTAGCCATAGGACCTTCCGTTTGTATATCGTTGTTATTATTTAGTAATTGACCGTGAATGAATATGATTTTATTCATATACTAGGATCATCGGCCTACGACAAACACATAAGTCCATTTGACTAATACGATTGTAGTCATAGGAACATCCGTTTATATATCGTGGTAGTTATTTAGTAATTGACCGTGAAAGAATTTTATTTCATTCATATACTAGGATGCATCGGCCTACGACAACCACATAAGTCCATTTGACTAATACGATTGTAGTCATAACAGATTGGGAGTAATGTAATACAATTGTAGTAGGACGCATCGGCCTATGACAACCTCATGCTAGGACGCATCGGCCTACAGCAATCACATAAGTCCATTTGACTTATACGATTGTAGTCATAACAGATTAGGAGTAATGTAATACGATCTTAGTAGGACGCATCGGCCTACGGCAATTACATAAGTCCATTTGACTAATACGATTATAGTCATAACAGATTGGGAGTAATGTAATACGATCTTAGTAGGATGCATCGGCCTACGATAACCACATACTATGACGCATCGGCCAACGACAATCACATAAGTCCATTTGACTAATACGATTGTAGTCATAACAGATTCAGAGTAATGTAAACGATTGTAGTAGGACGCATCAGCCTACAACAGCCATATAAGTCCATTGGAGTAATACGATTGTAGTAATAGGACCTTCCGTTTGTAAATCGTAGTTGTTATTTAGTAATTGACCGTGAATGAATATGATTTCATTCATATACAAGGACGCATCGGCCTACGACAACCACATAAGTTCATTTGACTAATACTATTGTAGTCATAGGAACTTCCGTTTATATATCATGGTTGTTATTTAGTAATTTACCGTGAATGAATATGATTTCATTCATATACTAGGACGCATCGGCCTACGACAATCACATAAGTCTATTCGACTAATACGATTGTAGTAATATGACCCTCTGTTTATATATCATGGTTGTTATTTAGTAATTGATCATCTATGAATATTATTTTATTCATATACTAGGACACATCGGCCTACGAAAACCACATAAGTCCATATGACTAATGAGATTGTAGTCATAACAGATTGGGAGTAATGCAATACGGTAGTAGTAGGACGCATCAGCCGACGACAACAAAATAAGTCCATTGGACTAATATGATTGTAGTAATAGGACCTTCCGTTTATATATCGTGGTTGTTATTTAGTAATTGTCCGTGAATGAATATGATTTCATTCATATACTAGGACGCATTGGCCTATGACAACCACATAAGTCCATTTGACTAATACAATTGTAGTTATAGGAACTTCCGTTTATATATCGTGGTTGTTATTTAGTAATTGTCCGTGAAAGAATATGATTTCATTCATATACTAGGACGCATCGGCCTATGACAACCACATAAGTCCATTTGACCAATACGATTGTAGTCATAACAGATTGGGAGTAATGTAATACAATTGTGGTACGACGCATCGGCCTACGACAACCACATACTAGGACGCATCGGCCTACGACAATCACATAAGTCCATTTGACTAATACGATTGTAGTCATAACAGATTTAGAGTAATGCAATACGATCTTAGTTGAATGCATCGGCCTACAACAACCACATACTAGGACGCATCGGCCTACGACAATCACATAAGTCCATTTGACAAATACGATTGTAGTCATAACAGATTGGGAGTAATGTAATACGATTGTAGTAAGTCTCATCGGTCTAAGACAACCACATTGTAGTAATAGGACCTTCCGTTTATATATCGTGGTTGTTATTTAGTAATTGACCGTGAATGAATATGATTTTATTCATATACTAGGACGCATCGGTCTACGACAATCAAATAAGTCCATTTGACTAATACGATTGTAGTAATATGACCTTCCGTTTATATATCGTGGTTGTTATTTAGTAATTGATCAACTATGAATATTATTTTATTCATATACTAGGACACATCGGCCTACGACAACCACATTAGTGCATTTGACTAATGACATTGTATTCATAACAGATTGGGAGTAATGTAATACGATTGTAGTAGGACGCATCAGCCTACGACAACCAAATATGTCCATTGGACTAATACGATTGTAGTAATAGGACATTCCGTTTATATATCGTGGTTGTTATTTTGTAATTGACCGTGAATGAATATGATTTCATTCATATACTAGGACGCATCGGCCTACGACAACCACATAAGTCCATTTGACTAATACGATTGTAGTAATAGGACCTTCCGTTTATATATCGTGGTTGTTATTTAGTAATTAACCGTGTATGAATATGATTTCATTCATATACTAGGATGCATCGGCCTACGACAATCAGATAAGTCCATTTGACTAATACGATTATAGTAATAGGACCTTCCGTTTATATATCATGGTTGTTATTTAGTAATTGACCGTGAATGAAAATGATTTCATTCATATATTAGGACGCATCGGCCTACGACAACCACATATGTCCATTTGAAAACGATTGTAGTCATAGGAACTTCCGTTTATATATCATGGTTGTTATTTAGTAATTGATTGTGAATGAATATGATTTCATTCATATACTAGGACGCATCGGCCTACGACAACCACATAAGTCCATTTGACTAATACGATTATTGTCATAATAGATTTGGAGTAATGTAATACAATTGTAGTAGGATGCAACGGACTATGACAGCCACATACTAGAACACATCGGCCTACGACAATCACATAAGTCCATTTGACTAATACGATTGTAGTGATAACAGATTGGGAGTAATGTAATACGATCTTAGTAGGATGCATCGGCCTACGACAACCACATACTAGGACGCATCGTCCTACGACAATCACATAAGTCCATTTGACTAATATGATTGGAGTCATAACAAATTGGGAGTAATGTAATACGATTGTAGTATGTCGCATCGGTCTACGACAAACACATAAGTCCATTTGACTAATACGATTGTAGTAATAGGACCTTCCGTTTATATATCGTGGTTGTTATTTAGTACTTGGCCGTAAATGAAAATGATTTCATTCATATACAAGGACGCATCGGCTACGACAATCACATAAATCCATTTGACTAATACGATTGTAGTAATATGACCTTCCGTTTATATATCGTGGTTGTTATTTAGTAATTGACCGTGAATGAATATGATTTCATTCATATACTAGGATGCATCGGCCTACGACAATCACATAAGTCCATTTGACTAATACGATTGTAGTAATAGGACCTTCCATTTATATATCGTGGTTGTTATTTAGTAATTGACCATCTATGAATATTATTTCATTCATATACTAGGACGCATCGTCCTACGACAACCACATAAGTCCATTTGACTAATACGATTGCAGTAATAGGACCTTCCGTTTATATATCGTGGTTGTTATTTAGTAATTGACCGTGTATGAATATGATTTCATTCATATACTAGGATGCATCGGCCTACGACAATCAGATAAGTCCATTTGACTAATACGATTGTAGTAATAGGACCTTCCGTTTATATATCGTGGTTGTTATTTAGTAATTGACCGTGAATGAAAATTATTCCATTCATATATTAGGACGCATCGGCCTACGACAACCACACAAGTCCATTTGAAAACGATTGTAGTCATAGGAACTTCCGTTTATATATCGTGGTTGTTATTTAGTAATTGACCGTGAATGAATATGATTTCATTCATATACTAGGACGCATTGGCCTACGACAACCACATAAATCCATTTGACTAATACGATTGTTGTTATAATAGATTGGGAGTAATGTAATACAATTGAAGTAGGACGCAACGGACTATAACAGCCACATACTAGAACGCATCGGCATACGACAATCACATAAGTCCATTTGGCTAATACGATTGTAGTGATAACAGATTGGGAGTAATGTAATACGATCTTAGTAGGACGCATCGGCCTACGACAACCACATACTAGGACGCATCGTCCTACGACAATCGCATAAGTCCATTTGATTAATACGATTGTAGTCATAACAAATTTGGAGTAATGTAATACGATTGTAGTAGGTCGCATCGGTCTACGACAACCACATAAGTACATTTGACTAATACGATTGTAATAATAGGACCTTCCATTTATATATCGTGGTTGTTATTTAGTAATTGACCGTAAATGAAACTGATTTCATTCATATACAAGGACACATCGGCCTACGACAATCACATAAATCCATTTGACTAATACGATTGCAGTAATATGACCTTCCGTTTATATATCGTGGTTGTTATTTAGTAATTGACAATCTATGAATATTATTTCATTCACATACTAGGACGCATTGGCCTACGACAACCACATAAGTCCATTTGACTAATACGATTGTAGTAATAGGAGCTTCCGTTTATATATCGTGGTTGTTATTTAGTAATTGACCATCTGTGAATATGATTTCATTTATATACTAGGACGCATCGGCCTACGACAACCACATAAGTTCATTTGACTAATACGATTGTATTCATAACAGATTGAGAGTAATGTAATCCAATTTTAGTAGGACGCGTCAGCCTATGACAACCACATAAGTCTATTTGACTAATACGATTGTAGTCATAACAGATTGGGAGTAATGTAATATGATTGTAGTAGGACGCATCGGCCTACGACAGCCACATAAGTCCATTTGACTAATACGATTGTAGTAATAGGACCTTCTATTTATATATCATGGTTGTTATATAGTAATTGACCGTCTATGAATATGATTTCATTCATATACTAGGACGCATCAGCCTACGACAACCACATAATTCCATTTGACTAATACGATTGTAGTCATAACAGATTGGGAGTAATGTAGTACGATTGTAGTAGGACGCATCGGCCTACGACACGCACATAAGTCCATTTGACTAATATGATTGATTCATAACAGATTGGGAGTAATGTAATACGATTGTAGTAGGACGCATCGGCCTACGACAACCACATAAGTTCATTTGACTAATACGATTGTAGTAATAGGACCTTCCGTTTATATATCTTGGTTGTTATTTAGTAATTGACCGACTATGAATATTATTTCATTCATATACTAAGACGCATCGGCCTACGACAACCACATAAGTCCATTTGACTAATATGATTGTAGTAATAGGACCATCCGTTTATATATTGTGGTTGTTATTTAGTAATTGACCGTATATGAATATTATTTCTATCATATACTAGGACGCATCGGCTTACGACAACTACATACTAGGACATATCGGCCTACGACAACCACATAAGTCCATTGGACTAGTACGATTGTAGTCAGAGGAACTTCCATTTATATATCGTGGTTGTTATTTAGTAATTGACCATGGATGAATATGATTTCATTCATATACTAGGATGCATCGACCTACAACAACCACATAAGTCTATTTGACTAATACGATTGTAGTCATAGAAACTTTTGTTTATATATCGTGGTTGTTATTTAGTAATTGACCGTGAATGAATATGATTTCATTCATATACTAGCACTCATCGGCCTACGACATCCATATAAGTCCATTTGACTAATAAGATTGCAGTCATAACAGATTGGGAGTAATGTAATATGATTGTAGTAAGACGCATCGGCCTACGACAACCACATAAGTCCATTTGACTAATACGATTGTAGTAATATGACCTTCCGTTTATATATCGTGGTTGTTATTTAGTAATTGACCGTGAATGAATTTGATTTCATCCATATACTAAGACGCATCGGCCTACGACAACCACATACTAGGACGCATCGGCCTACGACAATCACATAAGTCCATTTTACTAATACGATTGTAGTCATAAAAGATTGGGAGTAATGTCATACGTTCATGCTAGGACGCATCGGCCCACGACAATCACATAAGTCCATTTGACTAATAGGATTGTAGTAATAGGACCTTCCATTTATATATCGTGGTTATTATTTAGTAATTGACCATCTGTGAATATTATTTCATTCATATACTAGGACGCATCGGCCTACGACAACCACATATGTCTATTTGACTAATATGATTGTAGTGACTAATATGATTGTAGTCATAATAGATTGGGAGTAAAGTAATACGATTGTAGTAGGATGCATCGGCCTACGACAACCACATAAGTCCATTTGACTAATACGATTGTGGTAATAGGACTGTGACGACCCGGCCCGTCGTCACGGGAATTACCACCCCGTTATGTTGTAATTACATGTTTTATGCTTTTATATCAGTGTTGGAGTCTATCGGGTGAGGTAGGAGTGAATTGGATGGAAAATGAGGCATATAGCCTTTTTGAAGGAAACTTGAATATGGAAAGTCAGCCTGGAGTTGACTAATTAGTTAGAGGGCTCGAAATCGGATTCTGATTATTCGGATAGTTCCGGTAGGTGATTTGTGACTTAGGGGAGCGACCTGAATTGAATTTGGAGGTTCGGTTTAGAAACAGGTTTGAATTGGCTAAGGTTGAATTTTGGGCGAAATCCGAACGGTAGGTGAGATTTTGATCTGGGGGTCGGAATGGAATTCCGACAATTCCTGTAGCTTTGTCATGTGATTTTGGATATGTCCGCAAATTTTCAGGTCATTCGGATGTCGTTTGGTCGGGTTTTTGATTGAATGTTAGTTTTGGAAGTTTTGAAGAAACTTAGGCTTGAATCCGTGTGTAATTGGTGATTTTGATGTTTAAGATGGTGTTTTTATTGTTGGAACAAGTTCGTATCGTATTTTGGAGTATGTTGGTGGTCTTCGTTGGGCTCCCGGGGGCCTCGGGATGAATCCGGACCATCATCCGGCATTTTGAAACAAGGAAAAATCTTCAGAAAATTGCAGATCACTGTGCAGAAAATAAGCCTTCGCGTTCGAGAGGGCGAGGCCAGCGTTCGTGTAGGCTGAGGAAAAATGAGCATCGCGTTCGCGTTACTGGGAGACGCGTTCGCGTAAGAGGAAGTTGAAACGTATCGTGTTCGCGTGGTCTGGGACGCGTTTGCGTAGAGGAAAATCCAGAGATTGGGGAGTTGGCCTTCGCGGACGCGTGACTATATGTCGCGTTCGCGATGAAGGACTAGAACAATGCATCGCGTTCGCGTGAGAGGCATCGCGAACGCGTAGGGTAAAACTTCCAGGCAGTGAATTAAAATCCAGAGCAGAACTAGTCGCGGGTTTCATACCCCAAAACGCAAATTTTGAGTTCTAGAGAGAGAGACTCATGGGAGATTGCTGGGAAATCATCGGGTGTTCGTCGGAGGTAAGTTTTGTGGCTTAATAACATAATTTATCATGAAATCCTTGGTTAATTCTCTATAAATGGAAGATTAAAGGTGGGTGTGAGCCCTAGGCCTAAAATTGAAGAAAAACACTGATTTGAGTAGGCAAATGGAGTCCGATTTTGGTAAATTTTATATGCCTAGACTCGTATAGAGATGAGGATTCCGAATATGTGACTTTTGTAATTTTTCAAGAAGCGTACCGAAAGTCAGGTTTTGCTATGTATATCCTGGTGGAAGGTGTTGTGGGTTGTAAGCCGTGTTTGGGGCTTTGTGCCGACATGTAGTATCCCTAGGGGATAGTTATATATGTGATAGCTATACTTGTTTAATTACAGATCTCAGTCCTAGCTTGAAATCACCGTATTGAAATGCTAAGTCACCTGTTTTGAAAAAATTAAATAAGAATTTAAGTATTTTCATAATAAATAACCTGGAACACTGGAATAAATAATTTGAGTTGTTGTGTGACTTATATGCTTGATGTGGACTGAGGATGGATCGGGCTACACGTCGCAGCGGTTGATATGAGGATCGGGCTGTACGCCGCAGCGATATTTGCGCTTGGGCTGTAGGAGCCCCTCCGGAGTCTGTACACACCTCTAGTGAGCTCCGTCGACGTTAAATGGATCGGGCTACACACCGTAGCGGTTATGTGCATTGCATTGTATCTTTATCTGTTGAATTAATCTGTGATAATTGTATTGTATTATTGTTGCTAGTTAGTAGGAGGATCAGACTGTAGTTTAGCTTCATTTTGTGGTATTCTATGGATTTCTTACTTTCAGCTACTTGTATATATTTATTACTCACTGAGTACTTAGTACTCACCCCTACTCCCTGCACCTTTGTGTGCAGATTCAGGTACATATAAGGGATATACGAGCACTCCAGCTTTTATTAGTATTTATCCGAGTTGCTGAGGTAGCTGCTGGGGTTCGCAGAACCTGGCTTCTCTTCTTATTCGAGTTTTCCTTTCTATATACATTATTCAGACTTGAGTATTTGGTTTAGATATTGTTATCCGATCACGTTTAGAGGCTCCAGACTCGTGACCCTAGATCTTTGGGTAGTTATTCAGTTTAGCTTTATTCTTGATAATAATATCCAGGTAATTGATTTGAGCTTCATGCTCAGGATGAGAGGGTAAATGGTCGGGCTTGCCTAGCAGTTGTGTTAGGCGCCATCACGATCGGGATTGGGGTCGTGACAAAGTTGGTATTAGAGCCTAGGTTACTAGGCCTCATGAGTCTTGAGCCGGTTGGTAGAGTCTTGTGGATCGGTACGGGGACGCCTGTACTTATCCTCGGGAGGCTGCGAACCTTTAGGAAACACTCCACACTTCTTGGAATTCTTATCGTGCGTACTTGATTCAGATTGAGATATAATTTTTGAAATTCTTTCCACACGTCTGTGTACGCTTCGATCGCTCAGTAATATAATTGCCTTGAGGGCTTGTGATTCCCCGATCGATAGGCGAGATATAATCTCTGCGAGTTCATGTTAGGCCAGTCGGGAGGACTTGAGGCTAGATCTTTGTCTATGACATGAGCACCAAAGTGTTGATTTTACAAACTGGTATTATGAAATGTCGTGTGATCGGTATTGTTCCTAACTGTGGAAATGACAGCTTAATAATGTACGAGTTGTCAGGTGTTAGATACTTATTGTAACCTGTTGTGTAGCCCCTAGCTATGGGCGTGGTGAATATTTGTCATATCTGGTTGGAAGGTAAAGTGCCTTACGTGTAGTAAAACGAGTTTAGACTCAGGAAGACTAAAGTGATTATGCTATGTATATCCTGGTGGAAGGTGTTGTACTGAAATACTAGATTGATGCGAAGTAGGTGGGTGGATTCGGATGTGTAATTGAAGGGTATTTGATATGTGTTATGATGCGAGCCGGTGTAGAGCAGGTTCAGGTATAAATTGTGATAATATGATTCGTATAGTATTGAGATTTAATGTTGTTGAAATACATTGTGATGTCTTGTTGAGTTGTGGATGTATTGTTAGGATGGTTTGGTGATTCTCAGGCAGGTGGATAGGCCTATTTACAAAGGAAACTCTGCCGAATTTTGAAAAATTTGGGACTTAGAAAAGATTTCTGTCACCTAAAGATGGTAGGCTTAACTGTGGTGTGTGTAAAAATGCAAGAATTGCAGAAGGGTTAAGGTCTCTGATGATTCGAGTCTTTGTCAAGCTTGTATGACTTGAGTTTAATCTCACCATAACATTGTGGCATCATTTGAGTAAAGAATGCTATGAGCGGCTAAAAGTGCTTTGATGTATGGCTCCGAGCCAAGTTGGGGAGGTTGTTATTGATTAACTGATTGCACTGTTGTGTGCTATGTTGGTTCTGTCTCTAAGTATGTTGGGGAATTCTGATAAAGGTCATAGTGCTTCGTAGATATGAAGAAATAATAGGATGGTTTGAACTGCTGCTGGTAAGAATGTTCGGTGTATAGGAAGGAAAGATAGCTAAATGCATATAACCATGTTCTGCGGTGCCAGAGTTCTAACAGGGCACGAGTGGTCCTGTCCAATAAGTCAGTTGAATTATAATTGAATAAGCGTGAATGACGCCCGAGAATGGCCTTGCGGTGTTTAAGACTTTGCTTGTAACGGTAAGGTGTCTTGAGATTCTGTATATGGCTAAAGATGGTGGTTTCGTTAGAAATAATCAAGACTTGTGTATGTTATGTGAATGAGGGGATTCTATGTATCTGTGTTGGGGAGTAATGATAACGAATTCAAAATCGCAGGAAGTTCTTCAAAACAAAGTATTGCAGAATGTGGTACTTCTTAGAAACATTGAGAGAGTATTCAGCGGCCTGTGAGCCTTAGACCGTGTAGTCTTATGTATGAGTCTCGTGTGGTAACATGAGTTGAGATATTGTAGTGCTACAATAAAGAGAATATTAAATTTAAGATGAATCAGAAAGGAAATTGGGTAAATCGAGCAACTTGTTAATAAACCAGAACGGAATGATAAGGATACGATTAACTCCTGGTATGTGTTCGAAGTAACGAGTCTTGCAGATATGGTGCAACAAAGCTCTTGAGTGCTTGCAGTTGCATAGCTCGACGTGGGTAAAAGGACTCAGTCCTAGCAGTTAAACTTATGTAATGAATTGGAAGAAAGAGTTTGCGATGTGTTATATATTCGTACGGGGAAGTGTGGAATCAGGCATAGTGATTCATGTGTTATGTGGGTGATGGAGACTAGAAGTTCTCATAATCCGCCTATGCAGTGATGGTAATACGAGTGTATCAGCATCGTTTAGTGATTATTGGAAATTGGTAGCCCTAGTGGCTCTCTCATAGTTTGATATGATGAATTTGGGGTATGATACTTTATTTCAGGCTGGTTGTCATAAGTCAGGTCGTCTAGACTAATGTGATATGGACTATGTCGGAAGTGGCACAAATTGCGTAGCAGAATGCATCGGAGTATGCTCCAGCAAGGTAGTTGCACCCAGAATCAGCGGATGGTTGGTAGGTATTGCTTTGTCAGTTGGGCCTTTGTGGCGGATGTCAGTGTAGAGGTATTTACCATTGATTCAGTTCCAGTATTGAGGAACATTGTCAGATGCATTTCATGTGGCCGAGCTTGAGGCTATGTATATGTTTGTTGTAATGAGCAACTTGACTCGATGTGCATTTCCTCTTGCGAGATTTATGCGTGGATCGGGTGGCACGCTGCCACAGGTATGGTATCTGGATCGGGTGGCACGCCGCCACGGGTATGTTATTGGAACGGGTTGCGCGCCGCAATAGTGTGATGTGGAAAATATAGTTTCCTATAAGTTACTTTGTATACAATACTTCCTAGCTTCTAAGGAATAGTCCGTATTGGGTACCGCTCGGGGAATAGCACATCGGTTGTATCCATTCAGGATTTGATAGCATATGTTAAATGTATCACCGCGGGTGTGATTGATTACTTGAGTTCAGACCTAAATATGTGCGTGGCTGACAGTTTTGAGCATGGTGACTTGAGGTGCTCCATGAGTTATAGTGCTTGTATAGAACTGTGAGTCTTGGCAAGGCCACGTGATGTTATGACATTCGAGGAGGGTTCAGGTACTCTAATTCTATGATGTGAGACAAGATCTCAGTTATGTGTTGTGATGGAATTGAGGAAATTGAATTACAGCTCTTCTGTGTGAGTCAGTTGTCAAGATTCGAGTGTGTTCAGATCATTTATTATTGGAGCTTGTGTTTTGCTCGTCGTGGCTTAGGCCGATGAGGAGGTGTCATATTACCACTGTGGTGTGTTATAATCGAAATGATCGTTGGAGTTGTTAATGAGTGCGAACATACGTGATTTCAGCTAGATAGAAAGATAATATCGAGGTTTGGCTCCAAAATCCGTTGTAAAATCAGTCAAAAGAGAAATGGCTTCATAAATGGTTGATTTGAGGAATTGTTACAGTTTAGATCATGTTTTATTTATCGTTGGTAGTATATGAGAGGTTTCCATCGGTATTTGGGTATTGTAGGAAACTGCAGTAAATAAAGAATGTTATTATGGTCATATGAGTAAGTGATACGAAGTGTAAATTCAACAAAGTTATGCATTAATGTTTGGGTACAACGTGTGGAGATTGATATGGTGGTCGAATGGTGGAAACAGACTTGGCAGGAAATTCAGGGTCTTGGAATTTGGCCTAATGGCTTATTCGCTTGAATAAAAAATTATATCTACAGAATTATATAGCTAATGTGCTCAACTAAGTAGAGGTAGCACGGGAAGGTGCATGATGTGTTAAACAAGTTATTTGAGACTACATCATTGTAGTTCTCAGCACGTTCGAGGACGAACGTATCTTTAAGTGGGGGAGATTGTAACGACCCGACCAGTCATTTTGAGCTTCGACGCGTCATTCAACAGATTGAGGCCATGAACAACTTCATCTCAGGTATATTGACTTGTGTGTATGGTCAGAATTAAAATTCAGGAAGTTTGGAGTCAAATCTAAATGGAAATTCTCCTTTTGAAAGCTTAAAGTTTAAGAAATGAACTACGATTGGAATTTTGAGTAAATGACCTCGGAATTGGGATCTGAAAGTTCCAGCATGCTCGTATGATGATATTGAACTTGGGCGTATGTCCAGATTTGGTTTTTGATAACCCGTGAGCATTTCGGCATATATGGTGGAAGTTAGTATTTTAGAAGAATTTCTTAAATTTGGGTTGGAAGGCATTTTAGAGTTATAGATGTCCATTTGGTATTCCGAGACTGGGAATAGATCCGTACGGTGATTTTGGAGTTGGGAACGCGATCGGAAGTGAATTCGGATGTCCGGAGGTCATTTTGAAGTGATTTGGCTAAATATAGGAATTTGAAGGTTTATGAGAAAATTCGACCGGAAGTGAAAAATTTTGATATCGGGGTCGGAATGCGATTTCGAAAGTTGGTGAAAGTCCGTAATGTCGAATGTGACTTGTGTGCAAACTTTGAGTCAATTCGGATCGATTTTGGTAGGAAATGGGACAATTAATCTCTTTAAGGAAAGCTTAAGTTGGAAAAGTCAACCCAACGTTGACTTATGAGTTAGAGGGCTCGGAACTAAATTCTAATGATTCGGTTAGTTTCGGGGGATGGTTTAAGACTTAGGAGCACAATCAAAAGTAATTTTGGAGGTCCGGTGAAGAAGTTAGCCTATTTTGGCGAAGTTGGAATTTTGGCGGAATCCGATCGATAGGTGATATTTTGATCCGGGAGTCGGAATGGAATTCGGACAGTTGCAGTAGCTTCATTAGGTGATTTTGGATATGTTTGCAAATTTTCAGGTCATTCAGGCATCGTTTGGTCGGGTTTTTGATCGAATGTGAATTTTAAAAGTTTAAGTTTAAGTTTGAATCAAATTCTAGGATTTTGGTGTGACGACCCGGCCCGTCGTCACGGGAATTACCACCCCGTTATGTTTTAATTACATGTTTTATGCTTTTATATCAGTGTTAGAGTCTATCGGGTGAGTTAGGAGTGAATTGGATTGAAAATGAAGCATATAGCCTTTTTGAAGGGAACTTGAATATGGAAAGTCAACTTGGAGTTGACTATTTAGTTAGATGGCTCAGAATCGGATTCTGATGATTCGGTTAGCTCCGGGAGGTGATTTATGACTTAGTGGAGCAATCGGAGTTGAATTTGGAGATCCGGTGTAGAAATAGGCTTGAATTGGCTAAGGTTGAATTTTGGCGAAATTCGAACGGTAGGTGAGATTTTGATCCGGGGTCGGAATGGAATTCCGACAATTCCTGTAGCTTCATTATGTGATTTTGGTTATGTCCGCAAAATTTCAGGCATTCGGACATTGTTTGGTCGGGTTTTTTATCGAATGTTAGTTTCGGAAGTTTTGAAGAAACTTAGGCTTGAATCCGTGTGTAATTGGTGATTTTGATGTTTAGGATGGTGTTTTTATGTTTCGAGCAAGTTTGAATGAGGTAATGTGATGTATTGGTGGCTTTGGTTGAGGTCCCGGGGGTCTCGGGATCATTTCGGATGCCTAACGGGCAAGTTTTGATTATGAAGTTGCTGCAGAAAAATTGCAGACAGTGATTGCTCTATGAGATCGCATAGAGTCACTGCGATCGCATAGAAGAGCCTGGAGGGGTGAGGAAAATGTGCTATGCGATCGCATAGCAAGGGGTGCGATCGCATAGGCTTACCAGACTGCACATTGCGATCGCATAACCAGTGCTGCAATCGTAGAGAAGAAAATGGGAGGCCCGGAAGATTGTGCTATGCGATCGCAGAGGTGCATTACGATCGCATAGAAGGGGAAATTGGCAGGAAATTTAACTCTATGTCATCGCATAGGGCCATTGCGATCGCATAGAAGGAATGGTCTGGCAGTGAAATTAAAACCAGAACAGAACCAGTCGCGGGTTTAACACCCCAAAACACCATTTTTGAGTTCTAGAGAGAGAGACTCACGGGAGATTGCTGGGAAATCATCGGGGTTTCATCGGAGATAAGTTTTGTGGCTTAATTACATCATTTTAACATGAAATCCTTGGTTAATTCCCTGTAAATGGAAGATTAAAGGTGGGTTTGAGCCCTAGGCCTAAAATTAAAGAAAAACACTGATTTGAGTAGGCAAACAGAGTCCGATTTTGGTAAATTTTATATGGTTAGACTCGTATTGAGATGAGGATTCCGAATATGTGGATTTTGTAATTTTTCGAGAAGTGTACCGAAAGTCGGGTTTTGACAACTTTGGGAATTTTGATGTAAATTGAGTTGTTTTGACTGGGTATCGTTCCATTGGTCTAATTTGATGTGTATTTACTATATTTGATCAGATTCTACGCGTGCGGAGCTTGATTCTCGTGGCAAGGGCATTGCGGAGTAGTCGTCGCGCTGTATTGAGGTGAGTAATAGATGTGGGTGATGACCAGGCGGGTTCGAAACCCCGGTATACCACTTTGTGACGCTGTATAGCGGCGAGACACGTACTCTCTTGTGAGTGCGGGGTCGATTGTGAATTGGGGACTATAGCTTAGTCCGACCTGTTGTTACTGTGTTATGATATTGGCTATTCTTGAGCCGTCGAACCTCCTTCTCGGATGGTTGCATACTATATGGTGATATTGGCTACTCTTGAGCCGTTGAACCTCCTTCTTGGACGGTTGAGTATACTTGTGGGCTGTGAGCCAGATATTGGATCCTGCGAGGATCGTTATCATTGTCTTGTGATATTGACATGCTAGTTTACTACCAGTCCGTAGCTATTACTGTTATCATGCTATTTCCAACCTCTGGAACTTGATATTACTGTTTTCAACTGAAAAATGATAAAAGGGTTTTCAAAACCACTTTTGAGCCTGCGAGGCTGTATTTGCATATTAGCTGACTGGTAGTGGATCGGGCTGCGCACCGCAGCGATATATATGTTGGATCGGACTGCACGCCGCAGTAATATTGTGCTTGGGCTGTAGGAGCCCCTCCGGAGTCTGAACCCCACAGTGAGCACGGGTACCCCAAATTGGATCGGGCTACGCGCCGTAGCGGTCATATCATGCATTGCATTGCATTTAGCTACATTTGATAGCTGTTATGCTGTTTGTTGGTACTTGTTGGTACAAGTACAATTGATATTGACTCTATGACATGGTATTTGATTACAACTTTACATAGTGCTTTATTGCGGATTTCTTATCTGCGTTGTCTTACCCCTGTTTATTACCACTGAGTCTGGCAGTACTCATTTTACTCCCTGCACCTTGTGTGCAGATCCAGGTACCTTTCAGTAGTGATCCGGTAGCTGTTCGAGGCGACTTCTGTAGGATATTCGAGGTAGCTGCAGAATCTGCAGGACCCGATATTCCTTCCAACTATCTTTTGATTCCGTATTGCTATTTCTTTCCGCACTTGGTATCTTGTAAACCATTATTACACTTATGTTCTTTTAGAGGCTCTTGACTCTTGACCCTTCGGTCTATGGGAGTTGGTATGTGTTGGGACTTGGTTCCCAGTTTTCGATATATATATCATATATATCACTGTTGTTTCATATTTTGATGTGTTAATTATATATATATATATATATATATATATATACCGTTGTTTCATGTTTTGATGTGTTAATTGGGATAAAGCGAGCTCCTAGCTCCGTTATTGTTATTGAGTGGTCAGGCTGGCCTAGCAGTGTGCTTGGCGCCATCGCGGCCGGATTTGGGGTCATGACAAGTTGGTATCAGAGCCTAGGTTTACTAGGCCTCATGAGTCTTGAGCTGGTTAGTAGAGTCTTGTGGATCGGTACGGGGACGCCTGTACTTATCCTCGGGAGGCTGCGAACCTTTAGGAAACACTTCATTTTTCTTAAACCCTGTTGTGCGATCTTGTTGTTCTGAGAATTGAACTTCTATATTCTATTCTCTCGCAGATGGCGAGAACGCGGGCATCATGACGAGGTGGACGACCTCCATTGCCACCTGCTAGAGGCCGTGGACGTGGTCGTGCTAGAGGTAGAGGTAGGGCAGCCGAGGCCGTGCCAGCTGACCCGCCTGTTGTACCAGTTCAGGAGCAGCCCCTTAGTGGTTGATGCTCCAGCAGCCCCAGTTCAGGGCCAGACTGTATCTATTGCTATTCCTGGCCTTCAGGAGACTTTTGCTCAGATATTATCCGTGTGTTCCGGTTTGGCCCAAGTAGTTTCAGCTACCGCTACTGCGGTGACATCTCAGACAGGGGGTGGTCAGCAGACCCCTGCAGCTCGCACACCTGAGCAGGTTGTTCAAGGACTTCAGACGCGAGAGGCAGTCCCCGCTCAGGTGGTTGCACCGGTTATTCCTCCCAGCTGCACCAGCTCCAGAGCATATGGTTCAGGCTATGCCTGACGATGAGCAGCGTCGTCAGAGATTTGGTAGACTTCAGCCACCCCATTTCAGTGGCGTTGAGGGCGAGGATGCCCAGGGTTTCTTGGATAAGTGTCAGAAGATGCTGCGTACGGCTGGTATTCTTGAGTCCAGCGGAGTTTCATTTACTACATTTCAGTTCACCGGTCCCGCATTTGATTGGTGGGAGGAGTTTGAGAGGCGTAGGCCTGCAAGAGCAGCACCTCTCACATGGCAGCAGTTCTCTACTCTCTTTCTAGAGAAGTATGTACCTCAGTCTCGTCGCGAGGAGCTACGTCGCCAGTTCGAGTGGTTGGTTCAAGGCGACATGTCTGTGACCCAGTATGAGCTTAGATTCACGCAGTTGGCTAGGCATGCCACATGGATGATCCCTACTGATAGGGAGAGGATCAGGAGGTTCATTGATGGCCTCAACTACTCTATCCGCATTCTTATGACTAGAGAGCGAGTTCTGTCATCATCTTTTGAGCAGGTTGTTGATAAGGCACGCTCCATTGAGGCGGATCGTCGCCGAGAGAGGGAGGAGCGGGAGGCCAAGAGGCCTCGTGGTTCTGGTAGTTTCAGTGGTGCTCCATCTAGAGGGCATTCCCAGCAGAGCAGAGGTCGCTCATCTAGACCTTCTCATTCAGGCCGCCCAGAGCAGGGCGGAGGTTCTTATGGTCGTGGTCGACAGGGGTTTCAGCAGGGTCAGTCATCACTTAGTGCCCTCCTGGCCCAGAGTGCAGCACCTACTTCTTCAGCCCAGGGTTCTTCTGCGGCGAGGGGTTCCATTCAGTTTCCTTCTCCGGCACCAGGTGCATGTTATGAGTGTGGTGAGTTTGGCCACATGAGGAGACAGTGCCCTAGTCTCCGTAGGGACAGGACTCAGCAGAGGGATCAGCCCTCCTCTTCAGCACCATCTCAGACTAGTAGAGGTGGAGGTCAGTCTTCTCGTGGTCGCCCCAGAGGCGAGAAGAGATCTAGTAGAGGCCAGGCACGGTTCTATGCACTTCCCGATATGCGTGATGCAGTTGCCTCGGATGCAGTGATTACATGTATCATTTCTGTCTGTCACAGAGATGCCTCTGTTCTATTTGATCCAGGGTCCACATATTCTTACGTTTCCTCTTATTTTGCACATCATTTGGGTGCGACTCGTGGTAGTCTTAATTTACCTGTTCATGTATCCACTCCCGTGGGTGATACGTTTGTTCTGGATCATGTCTATAGATCCTGTGTTATATCTATTGGGGGTCTGGAGACCTAGGCAGATTTGTTATTGTTGGGGATGGTGGACTTCGATGTTATATTGGGTATGGACTGGTTGTCTCCGTACCATGCTATATTGAACTGTCATGCTAAGACAGTTATGTTGGCCATTCCTGGTATTTCTCAGATTGAGTGGCGGGGTTCGGCTGATTTTGTCCCTAGCCATGTCATTTCGTTCTTAAAAGCTCAGAAGATGGTTGAAAAAGGGTGTTTATCGTACTTGGCTTTTGTGAGGGATGTGGAAGCTGAGTCTCCTAGCATTGATTTTGTACATGTTGTGTGGGACTTTCCAAATGTATTCCCCTCAGACCTGCCGGGCATGCCGCCGGACAGGGATATTGATTTTGGCATTGACTTGGTGCTAGGCACTCAGCCCATTTCCATTCCTCCTTATCGGATAGCACTAGCTGAGTTGAAAGAACTGAAAGAGCAGCTTCAAGAGCTTCTGGATAAGGGTTTCATCTGCCCTAGTGTATCCTCGTGGGGTGCGCCGGTGTTATTTGTTAAAAAGAAAGATGGTTCCATACGCATGTGTATTGACTATAGGCAATTTAACAAAGTGACAGTGAAGAACAAGTACCCTCTACCACACATAGATGATTTGTTTGATCAGTTACAGGGTGCGAGGGTGTTTTCTAAGATCGATCTTCGTTCAGGCTATCATCAGCTGAAGATCAGGGACTCGGATATTATGAAGACTGCATTCAGGACCCGATATGGTCATTATGAGTTTCTTGTGATGTCTTTTGGGCTGACCAACGCCCCAGCAGCATTTATGCATCTGATGAACAGTGTGTTCAGGCCCTATTTGGATTCATTCGTGATTGTGTTCATTGACGACATTCTAGTCTACTCCCGTAGTCAGGAGGAGCATGCTCAGCATTTGAGTATTGTGTTGCAGAGATTGAGGGAGGAGAAGCTATATGCTAAATTCTCCAAGTTTGAGTTTTGGCTCGAATCCGTGGCATTTCTGGGACATGTGGTGTCTCGAGATGGTATTCAGGTTGATCCAAAGAAAATAGAGGCGGTGCAGAGTTGGCCTAGACCGTCCTCAGCTACAGAGATTAGGAGTTTTCTTGGCTTGGCGGGATATTACCACCAGTTTGTTTAGGGAGTTTCTTCTATTGCATCACCTTTGACCAGGTTGACTTAGAAGGGTGCTCCATTTGTGTGGTCGGATGAGTGCGAGGAGAGCTTTCGGAAGCTCAAGACAGCTTTGACCACGGCTCCAGTGTTGGTACTACCAATAGCTTCGGGTTCTTACATGGTGTATTATGTTGCTTCGAGAGTGGGGATAGGTTGTGTGTTGATGCAGGAAGGTAAGGTGATTGCTTATGCTTCTCGGCAGTTGAAGCCACATGAGAAGAACTATCCTGTTCATGATTTGGAGCTAGCTGCCATTGTTCATGCATTGAAGATTTGGAGGCACTATTTGTACGGCGTGTCTTGTAAGGTGTATACCGACCATCGTAGTCTCCAGCACTTGTTCAAACAGAAAGATCTTAATTTGAGACAACGGAGATGGCTTGAGTTGCTTAAGGATTATGACATCACTATTTTATATCATCCGGGGAAGGCCAATATAGTGGTCGATGCTTTGAGCCGGAAGGCGGTCAGTATGGGGAGCTTGGCATATATTCCAGCCGAGGAGAGGCCATTTGCTTATGATGTTCAGGTGCTAGCCAATCGGCTAGTGAGGTTAGATATTTCGGAGCCCAGCCGGGTATTGGCTTGTGTTGTATCTTGGTCATCTCTATATGATCGTATTCGTGAGCGCTAGTATGATGATCCACATTTGGATGTCCTTAGGGACAGAGTCCAGCATGATGATGCTAGGGATGTCACCATTGATAGTGACGGCGTATTGAGGATGCAGGGCCGGATATGTGCGCCCAATGTTGATGGCCTTCGTGAGTTGATTCTGGAGGAGGCCCATAGCTCGCGGTATTCTATCCATTCAGGGGCCGCGAAGATGTATCAAGATTTAAAATAGCACTATTGGTGGAGAAAGATGAAGATGGACATTGTCAGACATGTAGCACGGTGCCTCAACTGTCAGCAGGTTAAGTACGAGCATCAGAGGCCCGGTGGTGTATTTCAGCGCATTGATATTCCCGAGTGGAAATGGGAGAGGATCACTATGGACTTTGTTACTGGACTCCCTCGGACGGCGAGGAAGTTTGATTCTGTATGGGTGATTGTGGATAGGCTGACCAAGTCGGCTCACTTTATTCCAGTTAGTACTACCTACTCATCGGAGCGGTTGGCAGCGATCTTTATTCGGGAGATTGTCCGGTTGCATGGAGTCCCGGTGTCTATCATATCCGACAGAGGTACTCAGTTCACTTCTCAGTTTTGGAGAGCATTTCAGCGAGAAATGGGTACGCGGGTTGAGTTGAGCACCGCATTTCACCACCAGACAGACGGGCAGTTTGAGCGCACTATTCAGATTCTGGAGGATATGTTGCGAGCATGTGTGATTGACTTTGGTGGTTTGTGGGATGAGTTCTTACCACTTGTTGAGTTTGCCTACAACAACAGTTATCAGTCGAGTATTCAGATGGCCCCGTACGAGGCATTGTATGGCATACGATCTAGATCCCCCGTGGGATGGTTTGAGCCTAGTGAGGATAGATTGATAGGGACCGAGTTAATTCAGGATGCTCTGGATAGAGCAAAGTTGATCCAGGAGAGGCTTCGTACAGCACAGTCTCGCCAGAAAGTTATGCAGACCGTAGAGTTCGAGAGTTGACTTTCATGGTTGGTGACAGAGTATTGTTGAAGGTTTCACCCATGAAGGGTGTCATGAGGTTCGGGAAGAAGGGGAAGTTGAGTCCCGGGTACATTGGTCCTTTTGAGATACTCAAGAGGGTTGGAGGGGTGGAATATGAGTTGGCCTTGCCGCCCAGGTTATCCAGCGTTCATCCGGTATTCCACGTGTCTATGCTCCGGAAGTACATTGGGGATCCGTCTCACGTATTAGACTTCAGTACCATTCAGCTTGATGGTGATCTATCCTATGATGTGGAACCTATTGCTATTTTTGGTCGTCATATGAGAAAATTGAGGTCTAAGGAGATTGCATCAGTTAAGGTTCAGTGGAGAGGTCGATCCGTGGAGGAGGCCACTTGGGAGATCGAGCGGGAGATGCGGAACAAATATCCTCACTTGTTTGAGACTTCAGGTATGTTTCTTGACCCACTCGAGGACGAGCGTTTGCTTAAGAGGGGGAGAATGTGATGACCCGTCCCGTCGCCACGGGAATTACCACTCTGTTAAGTTGTAATTACATGTTTTATGCTTTTATATCAGTGTTAGAGTCTATCGGGTGAGTTAGGAGTGAATTGGATTGAAAATGAGGCATATAGCCTTTTTGAAGGGAACTTGAATATGGAAAGTCAATCTGGAGTTGACTATTTAGTTAGAGGGCTCGGAATCGGATTCTGATGATTCGGTTAGCTCCGGGAGGTGATTTGTGACTTAGGGGAGCAATCGGAATTGAATTTGGAGGTCCGGTGTAGAAATAGGCTTGAATTGGCTAAGGTTGAATTTTGGCGAAATCCGAACGATAGGTGAGATTTTGATCCGGGGGTCGGAATGGAATTCCGAAAATTCCGTTAGCTTCGTTATGTGATTTTGGATGTGTCCGCAAAATTTCAGGTCATTCGGACGTCGTTTGGTCGGGGTTTTGATCGAATGTTAGTTTCGGAAGTTTTGAAGAAACTTAGGCTTGAATCCGTGTGTAATTGGTGATTTTGATGTTTAGGATGGTGTTTTTATGTTTCGAGAAAGTTTGAATGAGGTAATGTGATGTATTGGTGGCTTTGGTTAAGGTCCCGGGGGTCTCGGGATCATTTCGGATGCCCAACGGGCAAGTTTTGATTATGAAGTTGCTGTAGAAAAATTGCAGATTGCTCTATGCGATCGCATAGAGTCATTGCGATCGCATAGAAGAGCCTGGAGGGGTGAGGAAAATGTGCTATGCGATAATTACATCATTTTTACATGAAATCCTTGGTTAATTCCCTGTAAATGGAAGATTAAAGGTGGATTTGAGCCCTAGGCCTAAAATTGAAGAAAAACACTGATTTGAGTGGGCAAATGGAGTACGAT
Source organism: Nicotiana noctiflora (assembly GCA_032618575.1). Classification (NCBI taxonomy): domain Eukaryota; kingdom Viridiplantae; phylum Streptophyta; class Magnoliopsida; order Solanales; family Solanaceae; genus Nicotiana; species Nicotiana noctiflora. Next base: position 83,442 of record JASVEL010013784.1, on the reverse strand, counting down.
TTTGGTAAATTTTATATGTTTAGACTCGTATTGAGATGAGGATTCTGAATATATGACTTTTGTAATTTTTCAAGAAGTGTACCGAAAGTCGGGTTTTGACAACTTTAGGAATTTAGATGTAAATTGAGTTGTTTTGACTGGGTATCGTTCCATTGGTCTAATTTGATGTGTATTTACTGTATTTGATCAGATTCTAAGCGTGCGGAGCTTGATTCTCGTGGCAAGGGCATTGTAGAGTAGTCGTTGCGCTGTATTGAGGTGAGTAATAGATGTGGGTGATGACCAGCGGGTTCGAAACCCCGGTATACCACTTTGTGACGCTGTATATCGGCGAGACACGTACTCTTTTGTAAGTGCGGGGTCGATTGTGAATTGGGGACTATTGCTTAGTCCGACCTGTTGTTACTGTGTTATGATATTGGCTATTCTTGAGTCGTCGAACTGTCACGACCCCAAATCCGGTCGTGATGGCGCCCAGCACATTGCTAAGCCAGCCTGACCAATCCATATCAACCACGGAGCTAGAAGCTCTCTTTAAAACATTTAAGCAAATTAATTAACGATATAACAGAATACATGTAACGAAAACGGGGAACCATGTCCCATAATACAATAACTCCCATAGACCAAGGGTCAAGAGTCATGAGCCTCTAAAGAACATAAGTGTATAACGGTTTACAAAATACCAAGTGCGGAAAGAAATGTCAATACAAAATCCAAAGACAGTAGGAAGGAATATCGGGTCCTGCGGACTCTGCAGCCTACCTCGAATATCCACAAATGTCGCCTCGCACAGCTACTGGATCACTGCTGAGAGGTACTCGGATCTGCACACAAGGTGCAGGGAGTAAAATGAGTACTGCCAGACTCAGTGGTAATAAACAAGGGTAAGACAGCGCAGATAAGAATTCCACGATAAAGCACTATGTAAAGCTATAATCAGCTACCCTGTTACAGAATTAATATTCACTGTACCTGTACCAACAAATACCAATAAATAGCATAACAGCTAGCAGATGTAGCTAAATGCAATGCAATGCATGATATGACCGCTACGACGCGTAGCCCGACTCCAATTTTGGGTACCCGTGCTCACTGTGGGGGTTCAGACTCCGGAGGGGCTCCTACAGCCCAAGCACATCTCATAGAGATATTCCTGCGGCGTGCAGTCCGATCCAACATATATCTCGCTGCGGCGTGCAGCCCGATCCACTACTAGTCAGCTAATATGCGGATACTGGCCTCGCAAGCTCAAAATAGTTTTTGAAAACTCTTTTATCATTTTTCGGTTGGAAAACAGTAATGTCAAGTTCCGGAGATTGGAATTGGCATAATAACAAAAATAGTCTGCGGACTAGTAGTAAACTAGCATGTCTATATGATAAGACAATGATAACGATCCTCGCGGGATCCAATAAGTGGCTCACGGCCCACATGTATACTCAACCGCCCAAGAAGGGGGTTCCTCGGCTCAAGAGTGGCCATTATCACAATATATATATATATGCAACCAACATATAGTCTCCAGTTCATGATCGACCCCGCACTCTCAAGAGTGTGCGTGTCTCGCCGCTATACAACGTCACAAAGTGGTATACCGGGGTTTCGAACCCGCTGGTCATCACCCACGTCTATTACTCACCTCAATACGGCGCGACGACTACTCCGCAATGCCCTTTCCTTTGAATTTAGCTCCCTCGTGCGTGGAATCTAGTCAAACCACAATAATTACATCAATTACGGGTCAAATAATCATAACCCACTTCAATTTACATGAAATTAGCATAATTACACTAAGTTGGTAAAACCCGACCCCGGGCCCCACTGCTCGGAAAATTCCGAAATTAGCACCAACGCGATCCTTATCTCGCCACGAGTCCGTGCATATAAAATTTATCGAAATCGGAGTTCAAATGGCCTCCCAAATCCAAAAATCCCGTTTTCAAAACTTAGGCCACATTTCTTCAAGATTTCAACCCAATTTCATGAAGATTGATGTTAATACTACCATAAATTGATGTTTTTGAGTCAAGAATCTTACCTCCGACGATACCCGATGACTTCTCGGTGATTTCCTCGAGTTTTCTTCTCTCTAGGGCTTGAAATTGAGTTTTGGGGGTGTAACCCGTAACTCTCTGTTTCTGGACTTAAGTTCACTGCCAGAACAAGTTCTTCTACGCGATCGCGATCTTCCTCACGCGATCGCGATGCTCAAATTCACGGCCTCACGCGATCGCGACTTACTTCACGCGATCGCGAAGCACAGTCACCCTGCCTCACGCGATCGCATCCTTCACTCCTGCGATCGCGTAGCATATTTCTCCTGGACCCCTTTCTTCTTCTACGCGATCGCGTATATTGGCCTGCGATCGCGATCAACACCCGATCAATTCTACGCGATCGCGACTCTTACCCTGCGATCGCGATGCCTTATCTCCCCACTCTACGCGATCGCATCCCCATCCCCGCGATCGCGGAGAGCAATTGTCTGCTGAGGTTATGACAGCAACCAGATTTTTCTCTTTTCTTTCAACAATGGTCCGTTTGGACCCCCGTATTCATCCCGAGACTCCCGGGATCCCAACGAAAACCACCAACATACTCCAAAACATGATACGAACTTATTCCAACCATAAAAACACCATACTAAACATCAAAATCACCAATTACACACGGATTCAAGCCTAAATTTCTTAAAACTTTCCGAATTACACATTCGATCAAAAACCCGACCAAACGATGTCCGAATGACCTGAAATTTTGCAGGCACATCCAAAATCACCTAACGGAGCTACAGAAATTGTCGGAATTCCATTCCGACCCCCGGATCAAAATATCACCTACCATCCGGTTATCGCCAAAATTCAACATTCGCCAATTCAAGCTTAAAACTACACCGGACCTCCGAATTCAATTCCGATTGCTCCCCTAAGTCACAAATCACCTCCCGGAACTAACCGAATCATCAGAATCCGATTCCGAACACTCTAACTCAATAGTCAACTCTTGGTTGACTTTTCATACTCAAGCTTTCTTCAAACATGCTATTTGTTTCATTTTCAATCCAAATCACTCCTAACTCACCCGATATACTCTAATACTGTTTTAAAAACATAATATATGCAAATGCAAGGTAACGGGGTGGTAATTCCCGTAACGAAGGGCCGGGTCGTTACATTCTCCCCAACTTAAACAAACGCTCGTCCGCGAGCGGGTTAAAAACATACCTGGAGCATCAAATAAGTGTGGATATCTGCTCCGCATTTCCTGCTCGGTCTCCCAAGTTGCTTCCTCCACAGGACGACCTCTCTACTGCACTTTCACTGAAGCTATATCCTTAGATCTCAGCTTACGAACCTGTCGACCCAAAATGGCTACTGGTTCCACATCATAAGTCAAATCCTCATCTAGCTGTATCGTGCTGAAGTGCAACACATGAGACGGGTCTCCGACATACTTCCGGAGCATAGATACATGGAACACCGGGTGAACTCCCGACAAACCGGGTGGCAAAGCAAGCATATAAGCCACCTCCCCAACTTTCCTAAGCACCTCAAAAGGTCCAATAAACCTTGGGCTCAACTTCCCTTTCTTTCCAAACCTCATAACACCCTTCATAGGCGAAACTTTCAACAACACCTTCTCACCTACTGAGTAAGACACATCTCGGACCTTTCGGTCTGCATAACTCTTCTGACGCGACTGAGCTGTGCGAAGTCTCTCCTGAATCACCTTCACCTTATCTAAGGCATCTTGGACTAACTCTGTCCCTAACAACCTAGCCTCGCCGGGCTCGAACCAACCAGCTGGAGACCTACACCGCCTCCCATATAAAGCTTCATACGGTGCCATCTGAATGCTGGACTGATAGCTATTATTATAAGCAAACTCCGCCAAAGGCAAATAATCAGCCCACGAACCACCGCAATCAATGACACAAGCACGCAACATGTCCTCCAATATATGAATAGTACGCTCAGACTGTCCATCCGTATGTGGATGAAATGCTGTGCTCAACTCTACCTGTGAACCCAACTCTCGCTGAAATGTCCTCCAGAACTGAGATGTGAACTGGGTACCTCTGTCCGATATAATGGAAATAGGAACTCCATGCAATCTCACTATCTCACGGATGAATATCTCTGCCAACCGCTCTGAGGTATAGGTAGTACACACTGGGATGAAGTGAGCTGACTTAGTCAACCTATCCACAATCACCCAAACTGAATCAAACTTCCTCGCTGTCCGAGGGAGTCCACTAACAAAGTCCATAGTTATTCTTTCCCACTTCCACTCCGGAATAGCAATACGCTGGAATACACCACCAGGTCTCTGATGCTCATACTTGACCTGCTGACAGTTTAGACACCGAGCCACATGGCTCACAATATCTTTCTTCATCTTTCTCCACCAGTAATGCTGCTTCAAATCCTGGTACATCTTCGCGGCTCCTGGATGAATAGAATACCGCGAGCTGTGGGCCTCTCCCAATATCAACTCACGAAGGCCATCAACATTGGGCACGCATATCCGGCCCTGCATCCGCAACACACCATCACTATCAATAGTGACATCTCTAGCATCATCATGCTGAACTCTGTCCTTAAGGACAAGCAAGTGTGGATCATCATACCGGCGCTCTCGAATACGATCATATAAAGAAGAACGAGCTACTACACAAGCCATCACCCGACTGGGCTCAGTAACATCCAGCCTTACCATCTGGTTAGCTAACGCCTGAACATCAACTGCTAGGGGTCTCTCCCCAACTGGAATATACGCCAAACTTCCCATACTAATAGCCTTCCGGCTCAATGCATCAGCCACTACATTGGCTTTTCCGGGATGATACAAGATAGTAATATCATAGTCTTTAAGCAACTCAAGCCATCTCCGCTGCCTCAAATTTAGATCTTTCTGCTTAAACAAATGCTGAAGGCTGCGGTGGTCCGTGAACACCTCACATGAGACACCATACAGATAATGCCTCCAAATCTTCAAGGCATGAACTATGGCTGCTAGCTCCAAATCATGAACAGGGTAGTTCTTCTCGTGGGGCTTCAACTGACGAGAGGCATAAGCAATGACCCTACCCTCCCGCATCAACACACAACCAATGCCCACTCCTGAGGCATCACAATATACAGTATAAGAACCTGAAGCTGTCGGTAGAATCAAGACTGGTGCTGTGGTCAGTGCTGTCTTGAGCTTCCGAAAGCTCTCCTCGCACTCCTCGGACCATAAGAAAGGAACACCCTTCTGAGTCAATCTAGTCAAGGGTGAAGCAATAGAAGAGAACCCCTGAACGAATCGGCGATAATACCCTGCCAATCCCGGAAAGCTACGGATCTCAGTAACTGAGGTCGGTCTGGGCCAACTCTGCACTGCCTCGACCTTCCTCGGATCTACCTGAATACCATCACAGGACACCACGTGCCCTAAGAATGCCACGGACTCAAGCCGGAACTCACATTTGGAGAACTTGGCATACAACTTCTCCTCTCTCAATCTCTGCAACACAATAATCAAGTGCCGAGCATGCTCCTCCTGGCTACGAGAGTAGACTAGTATGTCATCAATGAATACGATCACAAATGAATCAAGATACGGCCTGAATACACTGTTCATCGGATGCATAAATGCTGCTGGGGCGTTGGTCAGCCCAAAAGACATCACAAGGAACTCATAGTGACCATATCTGGTCCGGAATGCAGTCTTCATAATGTCAGACTCTCTAATCTTCAGCTGATGGTAGCCTGAACGAAGATCAATCTTCGAGAACACCCTAGCTCCTTGGAGCTGATCAAACAAATCATCAATACGAGGCAGAGGATACTTATTCTTCACTGTTGCTTTGTTTAGCTGCCTATAGTCAATACACATCCTCATAGATCCGTCCTTCTTCTTAACAAACAGGACTGGTGCACCCCACGGTGACACACTCGGCCGAATAAACCCCTTATCTAGGAGTTCCTGGAGCTGCTCCTTCAATTCCTTCAACTCAGCTGGTGCCATCCGATACGGAGGAATAGAAATAGGCTGAGTGCCGGGCACCAAATCGATACCAAAATCAATATCCCTGTCCGGCGGCATGCCCGGCAGGTCTGAGGGAAACACATCTGGAAAATCCCTCACAACAGGTACAGAATCAATGCTAGGAGACTCAGCTCCCACATCTCTCACAAAAGCTAAGTACGATAAACACCCTTTTTCAACCATCTTCTAAGCTTTTAGGAACGAAATAACACGGCTAGGGACGAAATCGGTCGAACCCCGCCACTCAATCTGAGAAATACCAGGAATGGCCAACGTAACTGTCTTAGCATGACAGTCCAATATAGCATGGTACGGAGACAACCGGTCCATACCCAATATAACATCAAAGTCCACCATCCCCAACAATAACAAATCTGCCTGGGTCTCCAGACCCCCAATAGATATAACACGGGATCTATAGACATGATCCACAACAATCGTATCACCCACGGGGGTGGATACATGAACAGGTAAATCAAGAATACCACGAGTCGCACTCAAATGATGTGCAAAATAAGAGGACACGTAAGAATATGTGGACCCTGGATCAAATAGAACGAGGCATCTGCGCGACGGACGAAATGATACACTGTAATCACGACGTCGGAGGCAAGCGCATCACGCCCTGTCGGGAAGTGCATAGAACCGTGCACGACCTCCACCGGATCTCTCCTCGCCCACGGGGCGACCACGAGAAGGCCGACCTCCACCTCTACTGGGCGAGATGGTGTTGAAGAGGAGGGTCGATCCCTCTGCCGAGTCCTGCCCCTACGTAGTCGAGGGCAATGTCTCCTCGTGTGGCCAAACTCACCACACTCATAACATGCACACTGGTGCTTCGGAGAAGTAGGTCGTCGCACTGCGGGGCCGGGAGGGCACCGAGCGATGACTGACCTGCTGAAACCCCCGTCGACCACGACCATCAGAACCTCCGCTCCGCTCCGGGCGGCCCCGAATGAGAAGGTCTAGATGAGCGACCTCTGCGCTGCTGGGGATGCCCTCTAGATGGAGCACCACTGAAACTGACCGAACCACGAGGCCTCTTGGCCTCCCGCTCCTCTCTCTCTCGGCGACGATCCGCCTCGATGGAGCGTGCCATATCAGCAACCTGCTCAAATGATGATGACAAAACTCTCTCTCTGGTCATAAGAATACGGATAGAGTAGTTGAGGCCATCAATGAACCTCCTGATCCTCTCCCTATCAGTGGGGATCATCCATGTGGCATGCCTAGCCAACCGAGTGAATCTAAGCTCATACTGAGTCACAGACATGTCGCCCTGAATCAACCACTCGAACTGGCGACGTAGCTCCTCGCGACGAGATTGAGGTACATATTTCTCTAGAAAGAGAGTAGAGAACTGCTGCCATGTGAGAGGTGTTGCTCTTGCAAGCCTACGCCTCTCAAACTCCTCCCACCAATCAAATGCGGGACCGGTGAACTGAAATGTAGTAAATGAAACTCCGCTGGACTCAAGAATACCAGCTGTACGTAGCATCCTCTGACACTTATCCAAGAAACCACGGGCATCCTCGCCCTCAGCGCCACCGAAATAGGGTGGCTGAAGTCTACCAAATCTCTCAAGACGGTGCTGCTCGTCGTCGGGCATAGTCTGAACCATACGCTCTGGAGCTGGTGTAGCTGGAGGAATAACTGGGGCAACCACCTGAGCGGGGACCGTCTCTGGCGTCTGAAGTCCCTGAACAACCTGCTCAGGTGTGCGAGCTGCAGGGGTCTGCCGACCACCCCCTGACTGAGATGTCACTACAGTAGCGGTATCTGAAACTACCTGAGCCAAACCGGAACACACTGATAATATCTGAGCAAGAGTCTCCTGAAGACCAGGAATAGCAATAGATACAGTCTGGCCCTGAACTGGGGCTACTGGAGCATCAACCACTGGGGGCTGCTCCCGAACTGGTACAACGGGCGGGTCAGCTGGCACTGCCTCAGCCGCCCTACCTCTACCTCTAGCACGACCGCGCCCACGGCCTCTAACAGGTGGCAATGGAGGTCGTCCACCTCGTCCTGATGCTCGCGTTCTCGCCATCTGCGAGAGAATAGAATATAGAAGTTCAGGTTCTCAGAACAACAAGATCGCACGACAGAGTTCAAGAAAAGTGAAGTTTTCCTAAAGGTTCGCAGCCTCCCGAGGATAAGTACAGGCGTCCCCGTACCGATCCACAAGACTCTACTAACCGGCTCAAGACTCGTGAGGCCTAGTAAACCTAGGCTCTGATACCAACTTGTCACGACCCCAAATCCGGTCGTGATGGCGCCCAGCACATTGCTAAGCCAGCCTGACCAATCCATATCAACCACGGAGCTAGAAGCTCTCTTTAACCCATTTAAGCAAATTAATTAACGATATAACAGAATACATGTAACGAAAACGGGGAACCATGTCCCATAATACAATAACTCCCATAGACCAAGGGTCAAGAGTCATGAGCCTCTAAAGAACATAAGTGTATAACGGTTTACAAAATACCAAGTGCGGAAAGAAATGTCAATACAAAATCCAAAGACAGGTAGGAAGGAATATCGGGTCCTGCGGACTCTGCGGCTACCTCGAATATCCACAAACGTCGCCTCGCACAGCCTATCGGATCACTGCTGAGAGGTACCGGATCCGCACACAAGGTGCGGGGAGTAAAATGAGTATCGCCGGACTCGGTGGTAATAAACAAGGGTAAGACGACGCACGAGATAAGAAATCCGCGATAAAACAACTATGTAAAGCTATAATCGACTACCCTGTCATAGAATCAACATTCTCTGTACACTGTACCAACAAATACCAATAAATAGCATAACGACTAGCGGATGTAGCTAAATGCAATGCAATGCATGATATGACCAGCTATCTCACGTAGCCCGACTCCAATTTTGGGTACCGGTGCTCACTGTGGGGGTTCGGACTCGGAGGGGCTCCTACAGCCCAAGCACATCTCATAGAGATATTCTGCGGCGTGCAGTCCGATCCAACATATATCTCGCTGCGGCGCGCAGCCCGATCCACTACTAGTCAGCTAATATGCAGATACAGCCTCGCAGGCTCAAAATAGTTTTTGAAAACTCTTTTATCATTTTTCAGTTGGAAAACAGTAATGTCAAGTTCCAGAGATTGGAATTGGCATAATAACAAAAATAGATGCGGACTAGTAGTAAACTAGCATGTCTATATGATAAGACAATGATAACGATCCTCGCGGGATCCAATAACTGGCTCACGGCCCACAAGTATACTCAACCGCCCAAGAAGGGGGTTCAACGGCTCGAGAATAGCCAATAATACAGTATCAACAGGTCGGACTAATATATAGTCTCCAGTTCATGATCGACCCCGCACTCTCGAGAGTGTGCGTGTCTCGCCGCTATACAGCGTCACAAAGTGGTATACCGGGGTTTCGAACCCGCTGGTCATCACCCACATCTATTACTCACCTCAATACGGCGCGACGACTACTCCGCAATGCCCTTTCCTTTGAATTTAGCTCCCTCGTGCGTGGAATCTAGTCAAACCACAATAATTACATCAATTACGGGTCAAATAATCATAACCCACTTCAATTTACATGAAATTAGCATAATTACACTAAGTTGGTAAAACCCGACCCCGGGCCCCACTGCTCGGAAAATTCCGAAATTAGCACCAACGCGATCCTTATCTCGCCACGAGTCCGTGCATATAAAATTTATCGAAATCGGAGTTCAAATGGCCTCCCAAATCCAAAAAATCCCGTTTTCAAAACTTAGGCCACATTTCTTCAAGATTTCAACCCAATTTCATGAAGATTGATGTTAATACTACCATAAATTGATGTTTTTGAGTCAAGAATCTTACCTCCGACGATACCCGATGACTTCTCGGTGATTTCCTCGAGTTTTCTTCTCTCTAGGGCTTGAAATTGAGTTTTGGGGGTGTAACCCGTAACTCTCTGTTTCTGGACTTAAGTTCACTGCCAGAACAAGTTCTTCTACGCGATCGCGATCTTCCTCACGCGATCGCGATGCTCAAATTCACGGCCTCACGCGATCGCGACTTCCTTCACGCGATCGCGAAGCACAGTCACCCTGCCTCACGCGATCGCATCCTTCACTCCTGCGATCGCGTAGCATATTTCTCCTGGACCCATTTCTTCTTCTACGCGATCGCGTATATTGGCCCGCGATCGCGATCAACACCCGATCAATTCTACGCGATCGCGACTCTTACCCTGCGATCGCGATGCCTTATCTCCCCGCTCTACGCGATCGCATCCCCATCCCCGCGATCGCGGAGAGCAATTGTCTGCTGAGGTTATGACAGCAACCAGATTTTTCTCTTTTCTTTCAACAATGGTCCGTTTGGACCCCCGTATTCATCCCGAGACTCCCGGGATCCCAACGAAAACCACCAACATACTCCAAAACATGATACGAACTTATTCCAACCATAAAAACACCATACTAAACATCAAAATCACCAATTACACACGGATTCAAGCCTAAATTTCTTAAAACTTTCCGAATTACACATTCGATCAAAAACCCGACCAAACGATGTCCGAATGACCTGAAATTTTGCAGGCACATCCAAAATCACCTAACGGAGCTACAGAAATTGTCGGAATTCCATTCCGACCCCGGATCAAAATATCACCTACCATCCGGTTATCGCCAAAATTCAACATTCGCCAATTCAAGCTTAAAACTACACCGGACCTCCTAATTCAATTCCGATTGCTCCCCTAAGTCACAAATCACCTCCCGGAACTAACCGAATCATCAGAATCCGATTCCGAACACTCTAACTCAATAGTCAACTCTTGGTTGACTTTTCATACTCAAGCTTTCTTCAAACATGCTATTTGTTTCATTTTCAATCCAAATCACTCCTAACTCACCCGATATACTCTAATACTGTTTTAAAAACATAATATATGCAAATGCAAGGTAACGGGGTGGTAATTCCCGTAACGAAGGGCCGGGTCGTTACACGAACCTCCTTCTCGGATGGTTGCATACTATATGGTGATATTGGCTACTCTTGAGCCGTTGAACCTCCTTCTTGGACGGTTGAGTATACTTGTGGGCTGTGAGCTAGTTATTGGATCCCGCGAGGATCGTTATCATTGTCTGGCGATATTGACATGCTAGTTTACTACCAGCCCGTAGCTATTTCTGTTATCATGCTATTTCCAACCTCCGGAACTTGATATTACTCTTTTCCAACTGAAGCTATTTCTGTTATCATGCTATTTCCAACCTCTGGAACTTTATATTACTGTTTTCCAACTGAAAAATGATAAAAGAGTTTTCAAAACTACTTTTGAGCAATATTGTGCTTGGGCTGTAGGAGCCCCTCCGGAGTCTGAACCCCCACAGTGAGCACGGGTACCCCAAATTGGATCGGGCTATGCGCCGTAGCGGTCATATCATGCATTGCATTGCATTTAGCTACATTTGATAGCTGTTATGCTGTTTGTTGGTACTTGTTGGTACAAGTACAATTGATATTGACTCTATGACATGGTATTTGATTACAACTTTACATAGTGCTTTATTGCGGATTTCTTATCTGCGTTGTCTTACCCCTGTTTATTACCACTGAGTCTGGCAGTACTCATTTTACTCCCTGCACCTTGTGTGCAGATCCAGGTACCTCTCAGCAGTGATCCGGGTAGCTGTTCGAGGCGACTTCTATAGGATATTCGAGGTAGCTGCAGAGTCCGCAGGACCCGATATTCCTTTCTACTGTCTTTTGATTCTATATTGTTATTTCTTTCCGCACTTGGTATCTTGTAAACCATTATTACACTTATGTTCATTAGAGGCTCCTGACTCTTGACCCTTCGGTCTATGGGAGTTGGTATGTGTTGGGACTTGGTTCCCCATTTTCGATATATATATATATATATATCACTGTTGTTTCATATTTTGATGTGTTAATTGGGATAAAGCGAGCTCCTATCTCCGTTATTGTTATTGAGTGGTCAGGCTGGCCTAGCAGTGTGCTTGGCGCCATCACGACCGGATTTGGGATCGTGACATTTGGTGATTTTTGATATTTAAGGTAGCGTTTTTATGATCCGAGCAAGTTTGAATGAAGTATTAGGTTGAGTTTGAGTTTTTGGTTGTGGTCCCGAGGGTCTCGGGTGTGTTTCGAATGCCCAACGGGCCATTTTTGGAAGGTTTTTGCCGTTTTGAACATAAATGTAATGTTCCAAAGGTCTAATTTTAGTTCTAGAGATCCAAATTTGATTTCGAGAGTTCGAGAATTTAAATAATGAATTATAGGACTGATCCGAAAATTTTGGTTTAATTTCATCAAGTCGCGATTGGGTTTTTGAAGCGAAATGTGATTTAATTGTTTAACGAATGAAATTGATGTTGCACTTAGCAAATGAGATCCAAATTCAGTTTTGTTTGGACCACTGAATCCGTATCGAAATTACGGAGCCATAGGAAAAAGAATCGTCAAATTCGGAGTTCGTACGACGGAGTTAAAGCAAGTTTAGTGAAAATAAAAGTTGCTGCAATTATTTTGGATAGTTGCTGATTTTTTTTAGAGTGTGAACATTAGCATACACGTGTGAACAGTTACCCGCATGTGTGAACAGTACTGGACGCATGAACAGTAATCCGAAAAAGAAAATTTGGTATTTTAGCCGCATCTTGAGTTCTTGAGCTCCGATTGAGGTGATTTTCGCGGCGTTGTTCTCGTCTCAATAAGGAGGTAAGTTTTATGGCCTAATTACGTTATTTTATCATGGAATCCTTGAGTATTTCACTGTTAATGGAAGATTAAAGAGGGATTTTAGCCCTAGGCCTAAATTACCGAAAATCATTGATTTGAATGGGCAAACGGAGTCCGATTTCGATAAATTTTATATGCACGGACTTGCGGCGAGATGAGGATCGCGTTGGTACTAATTTCGGAATTTTTTGAGCAGCGGGCCCGGGGTCGGGTTTTACCAACTTGGTGTATTATCGCGTATTTCGTATAAATTGAATTGGGTTATGTTTCTTTGACCCGTATTTGATATAATTGTTGTGGTTTGACTAGATTCTACGCACGGGGTGAAAATTCAAAAAGGAAAAGGCATCGCGGACGAGTCTTCGACCGGCTAGAGGTGAGTAGTTTGTGTATATGGTTAGCCTGAGGGTTCGAAACCCCGGCTTAGCATATTGTGACGCTAGTAGGGCGTGGCTCGCACCCCGTGACAGGTGCGAGACTGATTGTAATTGGGGTTTGAGACTTAGTCCATCCCGAATGAGTATGATATGATAATTGTCGTTGAAAAACACCGTGTTTGATATAATTGTGGGCTGTAAGCCGTGTTTGGGGCCTTGTGCCGACATGTAGTATCCCTAGGCGATAGTTATATATGTGATAGCTATACTTGCTTAATCACATATCTCAGTCCTGGCTTGAAATAGCCGTATTGAAATGCTAAGTCACCTGTTTTGGAAAAATTAAATAAGAATTTAAGTATTTTCATAATAAATAACCTGGAACCTCGAATAAATAATTTGAGCTGTTGTGTGACTTATATGCTTGATGTGGACTGAGGATGGATCAGGTTGCACGCCGCAACGGTTGATATGAGGATCGGGCTGCACGCGCGCAGCGGTATTGCGCTTTGGGCTGTAGGAGCCCCTCCGGAGTCTGTACACACCCCCAGTGAGCGCCGTCGATGTTAAATGGATCGGGCTACACGCCGTAGCGGTTATGTGCATTGCATTGCATCTTTATCTGTTGAATTAATATGTGATAATTGTATTGTACTATTGTTGCTAGTTCGTAGGAGGATCGGACTGTAGTTTAGCTTCATTTTGTGGTATTCTGTGGATTTCTTACTTTCAGTTACTTGTATATATTTATTACTCACTGAGTACTTAGTACTCACCCCTACTCCCTGCACCTTTGTGTGCAGATTCAGGTACACATGAGGGATAAATGAGCACTCCAGCTTTTATCGATATTTATCCGAGTTGCTGAGGTAGCCGCTGGCGTTCGCAGGACCTGGCTTCTCTTCTTATTCCAGTTTTCTTTATATATACATTATTCAGACTTGAGTATTTGGTTTAGATATTGTTATCCGATCATGTTTAGAGGCTTCAGACTCGTGACCCTAGATCTTTGGGTAGTTATTTAGTTTAGCTTTATTGTTGATAATAATATCCAGGTAATTGATTTGAGCTTCATGCTCGGGATGAGAGGGTAAATGGTCGGGCTTGCCTAGCAGTTGTGTTGGGCGCCATCACGACCGGGATTGGGGTCGTGACAGTTATTACGTATCTCGTTCTTTTGTATTAATTCCGTATCAAAATAGTCGTCTAAGTATCATGTACTCTAAGACAAGTTTACAAAGAGAAGAAAAATTAGCTATAGATAAATTATACAGTTAAATGTAATAAAATTCATTGCTAATCCTGCTTAGTGATAGAATCAGTTATATATTATAAAAAAATTCTATTAACTATAAGATGAATTTCGTAACTAATTCATGTTTTATAAAGTTAAATTATGTAATAAACTTTCTTAGTAATAATATTAGGTTCTTTTTTACCAAAAAATAAAATTACATGCTTATTAGTGTTAATATTATTGGAGTTTAATGCTTATCCCTGACTTTGCTTTTATATTCTTAGTGCATATTCATACACCGCTGAACTCTAAGTCTCTGGCCACTCGTTACTCCTAATGTGGTCACCAATTGAATTAGTTTCTCAGTATATTGCGTACGCATGTACCTATCTAAATAAAAATAAAATTTTAAAAAATTATATAAATATTATTTTTTGAATTAAAATAAATGTGTATATTTATTTTAACATTTTTTTTATTACGTATAGGTAATTCAATAAAGAATATCAATTTATATCTTTCGCTGTCTATGTTTTATTTTTGCTCATTTTTACTACCTTAAATTACTTATGACTAAATATCTAATTTATTTTCATTAATTTCAGTATAAACATATCTTATCTATATTTTACTTTTCGAGTATTGTAATTGGATTTGTAACTTAATATGTGTATAAATTTTCATTATGTATTCAACTTATTTAGATAAAGATTAACTCAAAGTACATTATAGTACTTATTAATTTAAATTAAAATACTACTATTATTTTCAAAACGTTAGCATATCATATTAAACTTATTTATATATATTTCCATACTCGACCTAGTGTGTTGTAAGTTTGGTTTACATATTATTGTAATCTTAATTTTTGAAGACTTAAAATTAGAACAAAATTTTTATTAGTAGATTTCTAACACGTTTATATACATTTGGTCTAATACACATAAGGAAATGTCATAATTACTTTACACAATTTATTTAAGAAAAGGATTTATAAGTAAATTTTTATTTGGTTTTAAATTTTAAAATTTAGGAGTTTCTATATATGTAGTTCGAATAAGGAAAGATATAAAGACCAATATTTATTTTAATTTAAAGAATTAAATATTAGTAGAATAATTAAATTACAATTATAATCAATATAACATCTATTTTCAAAAGGTAAAAAGGCGAACAATATTTCGCTAAGGGGCATCGTGCTAAGTTAAAATAATAATAATGTAAGCCCTTAAAAATAAGATTTTTAAAATATAAGCTCTCGGATATGATAAATATTGAGCCTATAACTTAGTCGGAAAAAGTAACGAATGACCTATCTAAGCATGATAACAACCAAAATAATCTTGAATGTTTAGTGTGATTATGTATCTCGTTCTTTTATATTAATTTCATATCAAAATAGTCGTCTAAGTATCATGTACTCTAAGACAAGTTTACAAAGAGAAGAAAAATTAGCGATAGATAAATTATACAGTTAAATGTAATAAAATTTATCGCTAATCCTGCTTAGTGACAGAATCAGTTATATATTATAAAAAATTCTATAACTATAAGATGAATTTCGTAACTAATTCATGTTTTATAAAGTTAAATTATGTATTAAACTTTCTTAGTAATAATATTAGGTTCTTTTTTACCAAAAAATAAAAATCCTTTTCCATTTATTAGTGTTAATATTATTGGAGTTTAATGCTTATCCCTGACTTTGCTTTTATATTCTTAGTGCATATTCATACACCGCTGAACTCTAAGTCTCTGGCCACTCGTTACTCCTAATGTGGTCACCAATTGAATTAGTTTCTCAGTATATTGCGTACGCATGTACCTATCTAAATAAAAATAAAATTTTAAAAAATTATATAAATATTATTTTTTGAATTAAAATAAATGTGTATATTTATTTTAACATTTTTTTTATTACGTATAGGTAATTCAATAAAGAATATCAATTTATATCTTTCGCTGTCTATGTTTTATTTTTGCTCATTTTTACTACCTTAAATTACTTATGACTAAATATCTAATTTATTTTCATTAATTTCAGTATAAACATATCTTATCTATATTTTACTTTTCGAGTATTGTAATTGGATTTGTAACTTAATATGTGTATAAATTTTCATTATGTATTCAACTTATTTAGATAAAGATTAACTCAAAGTACATTATAGTACTTATTAATTTAAATTAAAATACTACTATTATTTTCAAAACGTTAGCATATCATATTAAACTTATTTATATATATTTTCATACTCGACCTAGTGTGTTGTAATTTGTTTTACATATTGTTGTAATCTTAATTTTTAAAGACTTAAAATTAGATCAAAATTTTTATTAGTAGATTTCTAACACGTTTATATACATTTTGTCTAATACACATAAGGAAAAGTCATAATTACTTTACACAATTTATTTAAGAAAAGGATTTATGTGACGACCCGGCCCGTCGTCACGGGATTTACCACCCTGTTATCTTGCATTTATGTGCTTATTGCTTTTTCATCGGTGTTAGAGTCTATCGGGTGAATTAGGAGTGAATTGGATTGAAAATGAAACAAATAGCATGTTTGAAGGAAGCTTGAATATGGAAAGTCAACCTAGAGTTGACTATTGAGTTAGAGTGCTCGGAATCGGGTTCTGATGATTCGACTAGTTTCGGGGGATCAATTAGGACTTAAGAGAGCAATCGGAATGGAATTTGGAAGTCCGATGCAGTTTTAGACTTGAATTGGCGAAGGTTGAATTTTGGCGAAAATCGGACGGTAGGCGAGATTTTGATCCGGGGGTCGGAATGAAATTCTGACAATTTCTGTAGCTTCGTCATGTGATTTTGGATATGTCCGCAAATTTTCAGGACATTCGGACGTCGTTTGGTCGAGTTTTTGATCGAATGTGTAATTCGGAAAGTTTTAATAAACTTAGGCTTGAATCCGTGTGTAATTGGTGATTTTGATGTTTAGGATGGTGTTTTTATGACTGGAACAAGTTCGTATCGTGTTTTGGAGTATGTTGGTGGTTTTCGTTGGGGTCCCGGGGGCCTCGGGATGAATCCGGGGGTCCAAACGGACCATTCTTGGCCAGAGGAAAGAGCTGGTTTACTGTTATTAGTGCAACAAATATTTACTCTATGCGATCACACTAATGAGCATGCGATCGCGTAGAGTAATGGAGAGGGGTAGAATTTTACCCTTCGCGATCGCAGGGCGAGGGGCGCGATCGCATAAGGTCATGAGCAGAAGAAATGCGATCGCAGGAGGCACGGTCGCGATCGCGTAGAGTAACCAGTTGTCCATCGCGATCGCATGAGGGTCTACGCTATCGCGTAGAAGGAAAATACAGTCTGGGATTTTTGTGATACGCGATCGCATGAAGGGAATCGCGATCGCGTGAGGCCGGCTATTTTGAGCATCGCGGTCGCGTGAGGCGAGTCGCGATCATGTAAGGCAATGTGGTATGGCAGTGAAATTAAATTGCAGAACTAGTGTAGTCGCGGGTTTCACACCCAAAACACAATTTTGAGCCCTAGAGAGAAGAAATCACGGGAGATTGCTGGGAAATCATCGGGTGTTCGTCGGAGGTAAGTTTTGTGGCTTAATTACATCATTTTATCATGAAAATCCTTGGTAAATTCTCTGTAAATGGAAGATTTAAGGTGGGTTTTAGCCCTAGGCCTAAAATTGAAGAAAAACACTTATTTGAGTGGGCAAATGGAGTCCAATTTTGGTAAATTTTATATGCCTAGACTTGTATTGAGATGAGGGTTCCGAATATATAACTTTCGTAATTTTTCGAGAAGTGTACCGAAAGTCGGATTTTGACAACTTGGGGAATTTTGATGTAAATTGAGTTGTATTGATTGGGTGTCGTCCCATTGGCCTAATTTGTTGTGTTTCTACTGTATTTGATCAGATTCTACACGTGCGGAGCTTGATTCTCTTGGCAAGGGCATTGCGGAGTATTCATCACGCTGTATTGAGGTGAGTAATAGATGTGGGTGATGACCAGCGAGTTCGAAACCCCGGTACACCACTTTGTGACGCTGTATAGCGGCGAGACACGTACTCTCTTGTGAGTGCGGGGTCGATTGTGTATTAAGGACTATAACTTAGTCCGACCTGTTGTTTCTGTATTATGATATTGGATATTCCTGAGCCGTTGAACCTCCTTCTCGGATGGTTGCATACTGTATTATGATATTGGCTATTCTTGAGCCGTTGAACCTCCTTCTTGGATGGTTGAGTATACTTATGGGATGCGAGCCAGTCATTGGATCCCGCGAGGATCGTTACCATTGTCTTGTGATATAGACATGTCAGTTTACTACCAGTCCGTAGCTATTCATGTTATTTCCAACCTCTGGAACTTGATAGTATTGTTTTTAACTGAAAAATGATAAAAGAGTTTTCAAAACTACTTTGGAGCCCGCGAGGCTGTAATTGCATATTAGCTGACTGGTAGTGGGTCGGGCTGCGAGCCGCAGTGTATATTCATGATATTGTGCTTGGGCTGTAGGAGCCCCTCCGGAGTCTGAACCCCCATAGTGAGCACGGGTACCCAAATTGGATCGGGCTACGCGCCGTAGCGGTCATTTCATGCATTGCATTGCATTTTAGCTACACCTGCTAGCTGTTATATATTCTTGTTGTTGATACTTGTTGGTACAGGTACAGTTGATATTGATTCTGGTACATGGGATTTTATTACAGCCTTACATAGTGCTTTATTGCGGATTTCTTATCTACGCTGTCTTATCCCTGTTTATTACCACTGAGTCTGGCAGTACTCTTTTTACTCCCAGCACCTTGTGTGCAGATCCAGGTACCTCTCAGCAGTGATCCGGTAGCTGTTCGAGACGACTCATGTAGGATATTCGAGGTAGCTGCAGAGCCCGCAGGACCCGATATTCCTTCCTATTGTCTTTGATTCTGTATTGATATTTCTTTCCGCACTTGATATCTTGTAAAACATTATTACACTTATGTTCTTTTAGAGGCTCATGACTCTTGACCCTTCGGTCTATGGAAGTTGGTATGTTTTGGGACTTGGTTCCCTATTTGATATATATCTATCACTGTTGTTTTATGATATGATATGTTTTAAATGGGATAAGGCGAGATCCTAGCTCCGTTATTGTTATTGATTGGTCAGGCTGGCCTAGCAGTGTGCTGGGCGCCATCAATGTCACGCCCCAAAATCGAGGGACATGACCGGCGCCTGACCGAGTAGCCCCAATCAAGTGGACCTGGATGCCTTTCTATCCCACGCATTACCCCCGTGTTGATTATTACTCATAAACCAAAGATCTAACCAATTATAACTGATTTCACAATATACAAACATAACCATGTGATTGATTTACTAACAAGTTCATAATTTATATTTACAACGCCCCATACATATACATAGGCCACAATCCCACAGTTTACATGTCTCAGAGCCTCTAGGATACAAAAAGGGGAATACAATACTTGCCGGTAACAAGGCTCCGGCTATACCTTACAAACCAAAATGAAATCTAAACAAAAATGGAGTGAACCACACAGGGCCCCGAGGAAGAAAGGGGCTCACCAAAACGGGCAGTGGAGGATGAAGGATACTACTGCAGATGAGCTGAAGTGCCTGTTACAGATCCACCTACAATCATAACACGAATGTAGCGTCCCCGGCAAAAGGGACGTCAGTACACTTGAATTGTACTGGTATGTATGGACAAACTTTGTCCCAAGTAAACTCAAGTCGTTAAACAAGGATCACGATGACAAGACAGCCAATAGAATACTTCAAGAAATCAATTAAGCTAACTAACCGTGATTCCCACATTTTACTCATTTCATATAAGCCTCAACACAAGCACGTTCAAGGTCAACAAATAGAATAACAACCAATCAACCACATAAATTGCAAGTAGTCAAACATAGGGGCAATCAGTGCCCCCCAGGTTGCAAACTCTCCCGCTGTCTCCTTTCACAATTTCACATCATTGATTTTTGTATCAATTTTCAATAGCGATTTCGATCGCTTTCCATCCTTATTACCCCTGACCACCCTTATTACCTCGGCCACCCTTATCACCTCAACCCACACCTTATTTCTTCATGTTGCGGCGCGCAACCCGATCCCACCGTACAGTTTTGTGACGACCCGGCCCGTCGTCACGAGAATTACCACCCCGTTATGTTGTAAATACATGTTTTATGATTTTATATCAGTGTTAGAGTCTATCGGGTGAGTTAGGAGTGATTTGTATTGAAAATGAGGCATATAGCCTTTTTGAAGGAAACTTGAATAAGGAAAGTCAACCCGAAGTTGACTATTTGGTTAGAGGGCTCGGAATCGGATTCGGATGATTCGGTTAGTTCCGGGAGGTGATTTGTGACTTAGGGGAGCGATCGGAATTGAATTCGGAGGTCCGGTGTATAAATAGGCTTGAATTGGCTAAGGTTGAATTTTGGCGAAATCCGAACGGTAGGTGAGATTTTGACCCGGGGGTCGGAATGGAATTCCGACAGTTGCAGTAGCTCCGTTAGGTGATTTTGGATGTGCCTGCAAAATTTCAGGTCATTCGGACGTCGTTTAGTCGGGTTTTTGATTGATTGTGTAATTCGGAATGTTTTAAGGAATTAAGATTTAATTCGATGTGAATTATGGGTTTTGATGTTGTTAGACGTGTTTTGAGGATTGGAGCAAGTTTGAATAAGGTATTAGGATACGTTGGTGGTTTTCGTTGGGGTCCCGGGGGCCTCGGGGTGTTTCGGATGGCTAAACGAGAGAAAATGTGGAAAATTGCAGGTTTTTGATTCTGTTCTGTTGTTTTCGCTTCTGCGGAAATGGGAGCGCAGGAACGACTCCGCAGGAGCGGACAATGAGACGCAGAACCGGAGTCGACCGCTGAAGCGGATCCTGGTCCGCAGGGGCGGCTTCGCTGGTGCGAGTGGGCGATCGCGGAAGCGGTCTTGTGGCGTGATGGGAAGACCGCAGAAGCGGGTGATTGACCGCATAGGCGAGTCCGCAGGGGCGGACTCTTGATCGCAGAGGCGGAAAGGATCGCAGGGGCGGAATGTTATCCGCAGAAGCGGACCCGCAGGAGCGGTCCGTGTATCGCAGGAGCGGAAATGGCCAAATAGGCCTAGGTTCACAGAAGCGACCAATAGGTCGCAGAAGCGGTTCCGCAGGGGCGGAAAATGGCCCGCAGAAGCGAAAATCGCAGTGAGTTAAGTGTATCAGAAGTTAGAAAATTTCAGAAACATTTCACACATTTGGGTCTCGGCTTTAGAGGCGATTTGGGCGATTTTGAAGAGAAACTCAAGGGAAATCATCGGGTAATCAACTATGGACTTAAACTATGATTAGTATTGGTAATATTATGCAATTATATCATGAAAATGGAGGAATTTGGGGTAATTTATGGAGGATTTAGCCCTAGGCTTGAACTTTAGAAAATCAAGGTTTTGAATGGGCAAATGGAGTCCGAATTTGGTAAAATTGATATGCTTAGACTCGTATTGAGATGAGGGTTCCGAATATGTGACTTTTGTAATTTTTCGACAAGCGTACCGAAAGTCGGGTTTTGACAACTTTGGGAATTTTGATGTAAATTGAGTTGTATTGATCAGATTCTACGCGTGCGGAGCTTGATACTCGTGGCAAGGGCATTGCGGAGTAGTCGTCGCGCCGTATTGAGGTGAGTAATAGATGTGGGTGATGACCAGCGGGTTCGAAACCCCGGTATATCACTTTGTGACGCTGTATAGCGGCGAGACACGTACTCTCTTGTGAGTGCGGGGTCGATTGTATTAGGGACTATGGCTTAGTCCGACTTGTTGATACTGTGTTATGACATTGGCTATTCTTGAGCCGTCGAACCTCCTTCTCGGATGGTTGCATACTATATATTGAAATATTGGCTACTCTTGAGCCGATGAACCCCTTTCTTGGGCGGTTGAGTATACATGTGGGCCGTGAGCCAGTTATTGGATCCCGCGAGGATCGTTATCATTGTCTTATCATATTGACATGTTAGTTACTACCGATCCGTAGCTATTTCTGTTATCATGCTATTTCCAATCTCTGGAACTTGGTATTACTGTTTAACAACTAAAAAATGATAAAAAGAGTTTTCAAAACTACTTTTGAGCCTGCGAGGCTGAATTTGCATATTAGCTGACTGGTAATGGATCGGGCTACGCGCCGCAGCGGTATATATGTTGGATCGGACTGCACGCCGCGGTGATATTGTGCTTGGGCTGTAGGAGCCCCTCCGGAGTCTGAACCCCCATAGTGAGCACGGGTACCCAAATTGGATCGGGCTACGCGCCGTAGCGGTCATATCATGCATTGCATTGCATTTAGCTACATCTGCTAGCTGTTATACTGTTTTGCTGGTACTTGTTGGTACAGGTACAGTTGATATTGATTCTGTGACAGGGTATTTGATTACGGCTTTACATAGTGCTTTATTGCGGATTTCTTATCTGCGCTGTCTTACCCTTGTTTATTACCACTGAGTCTGGCAGTACTCATTTTACTCCCTGGACCTTGTGTGCAGATCCAGGTACCTCTCAGCAGTGATCCAGTAGCTGTGCGAGGTGACGTTTGTGGGATATACGAGGTAGCTGCAGAGTCCGCAGGACCCAATATTCCTTCTTACTGTTTTGATTCTGTATTGACATTGCTTTCCGTACTTGGTATCTTGTAAACTATCAAATACTTTTGTTCATTAGAGGCTCATGACTCTTGACCCTTCGGTCTACGGGAGTTGATATATGATGGGACTTGGTTCCCCGTTTTCGTTATATGTATCGTTGTTGCTTCGTGAATTAAAATACTTAAATGGGATAGAACGAGCTTCTAGCTCCGTTCTTGTTATTGATTGGTTAGGCTGGCTTAGCAATGTGTTGGGCGCCATCACGACCAGATTTGGGGTCGTGACAAGTTGGTATCAGAGCCTAGGTTTACTAGGCCTCGTGAGTCTTGAGCCGGTTAGTAGAGTCTTGTGGATCGGTACGGGGACGCCTGTACTTATCCTCGGGAGGCTGCGAACCTTTAGGAAAACTTCACTTTTCTTGAACTCTGTCGTGCAATCTTGTTGTTCTGAGAACTGAACTTCTATATTCTATTCTCTCGCAGATGGCGAGAACGCGAGCATCAGGACGAGGTGGACGACCTCCATTGCCACCTGTTAGAGGCCGTGGGCGCGGTCGTGCTAGAGGTAGAGGTAGGGCGGCCGAGGTAGTGCCAGCTGACCCGCCTGTTGTACCAGTTCAGGAGCAGCCCCCAGTGGTTGATGCTCCAGCAGCCCCAGTTCAGGGCCAGACTGTATCTATTGCTATTCCTGGTCTTCAGGAGACTCTTGCTCAGATATTATTGGTGTGTTCCGGTTTGGCTCAGGTAGTTTCAGCTACTGCCACTGCAGCGACATCTCAGACAGGGGGTGGTCAGTAGACCCCTGCAGCTCGCACACCCGACCCGGTTGTTCAGGGACTTCAGACGCCAGAGGTGGTCCCCGCTCAGGTGGTTGCACCGGTTATTCCTCCAGATGCACCAGCTCCAGCTCCAGAGCATATGGTTCAGGTTATGCCCGACGACGAGCAGCGTCGTCTTGAGAGATTTGGTAGACTTCGGCCACCCCATTTCAGTGGCGTTGAGGGCGAGGATGCCCAAGGTTTCTTGGAAAAGTGTCAGAGGATGTTGCGGACTGCTGGTATTCTTGAGTCCAGCGGAGTTTCATTTACTACATTTCAGTTCACCGGTCCCGCATTTGATTGGTGGGAGGAGTTTGAGAGGCGTAGGCTTGCAAGAGCAACACCTCTCACATGGCAGCAGTTCTCTACTCTCTTTCTAGAGAAATATGTACTTCAGTCTTGTCGCGAGGAGCTACGTCGCCGGTTCGAGTGGTTGGTTCGGGGCGACATGTCTGTGACCCAGTATGAGCTTAGATTTACACCGTTGGCTAGGCATGCCACACGGATGATCCCTAATGATAGGGAGAGGATCGGGAGGTTCATTGATGGCCTCAACTACTCTATCCGCATTCTTATGACCGAGAGAGAGTTTTGTCATCATCATTTGAGCAGAGGTTGTTGATATGGCACGCTCCATTGAGGCGGATCGTCGCCGAGAGAGAGAGGAGCGGGAGGCCGAGAGGCCTCGTGGTTCGGGCAGTTTCAGTGGTGCTCCATCTAGAGGGCATTCCCGGCAGAGCGAGAGGTCGCTCATCTAGACCTTCTCATTCGAGCCGCCCAGAGCGCAGAGCGGAGGTTCTCATGGTCGTGGTCGACGGGGGTTTCAACGGGTCGGTCATCACTTAGTGCCCTACCGGCCCCAAGGTGCAGCACCTACTTCATCGGCCCAGGGTGGTTCATCGCGGCGAGGGGTTCCCTTCGGTCCCCTTCTCCGGCACCGGGTGCATGTTATGAGTGTGGTGAGTTTGGCCACATGAGGAGACGATGCCCTCGACTACGTAGGGACAGGACTCAGCAGAGGGATCAGCCCTCATCTTCAGCACCATCTCGGTCTAGTAGAGGTGGAGGTCGGTCTTCTCGTGGTCGCCCCGGGGCGAGGAGAGATCCGGTGGAGGCCAAGCACGTTTCTATGCACTTCTTGACGGGCGTGATGCGGTTGCCTCCGATGCGGTGATTACGGGTATCATTTCACGTCTGTCACCGAGATGCCTCTGTTCTATTTGATCCGGGGTCCACATATTCTTACGTGTCCTCTTATTTTGCACATTATTTGGGTGCGACTCGTGGTAGTCTTGATTTACCTGTTCATGTATCCACCCCCGTGGGTGATACGATCGTTGTGGATCATGTCTATAGATCCTGTGTTATATCTATTGGGGGTCTGGAGACCCAGGCAGATTTGTTATTGTTGGGAATGGTGGACTTTGATGTTATATTGGGTATGGACTGGTTGTCTCCGTACCACGCTATATTGGACTGTCATGCTAAGACAGTTACGTTGGCCATTCCTGGTATTTCGCAGATTGAGTGGCGGGGTTCGACTGATTTCGTCCCTAGCCGTGTTGTTTCGTTCTTGAAAGCTTAGAAGATGGTTGAAAAAGGGTGTTTATCGTACTTAGCTTTTGTGAGAGATGTGGGAGCTGAGTCTCCTAGCATTGATTCTGTACCTGTTGTGAGGGACTTCCCAGATGTATTCCCCTCAGACCTGCCGGGCATGCCGCCGGACAGGGATATTGATTTTGGCATCGACTTGGTGCCGGGCACTCAGCCCATATCCGTTCCTCCTTATCGGATGGCACCAGCTGAGTTGAAAGAACTGAAAGAGCAGCTTCAAGAGCTTCTGGATAAGGGTTTCATCCGCCCTAGTGTGTCTCCTTGGGGTGCGCCGGTATTATTTGTTAAAAAGAAAGATGGTTCCATGCGAATGTGTATTGATTATAGGCAATTGAACAAAGTGACAGTGAAGAACAAGTACCCTCTACCGCGCATAGATGATTTGTTTGATCGGTTACAGGGTGCGAGGGTGTTTTCTAAGATCGATCTTCGTTCAGGCTATCATCAGCTGAAGATCGGGGACTCGGATATTATGAAGACTGCATTCAGGACCCGATATGGTCATTATGAGTTTCTTGTGATGTCGTTTGGGCTGACCAACGCCCCAGCAGCATTTATGCATCTGATGAACAGTGTGTTCGGGCCTTATTTGGATTCATTTGTGATTGTGTTCATTGATGACATTCTAGTCTACTCCCGTAGTCAGGAGGAGCATGCTCAGCATTTGAGTATTGTGTTGCAGAGATTGAGGGAGGAGAAGCTATATGCTAAATTCTTCAAGTGCGAGTTTTGGCTCGAGTCCGTGGCATTTCTGGGACATGTGGTGTCTCGTGATGGTATTCAGGTTGATCAGAAAAGATAGAGGCGGTGCAGAGTTGGCCTAGACCGACCTCAGCTACAGAGATTAGAAGTTTTCTTGGCTTGGCGGGATATTATCGCCGGTTTGTTCAGGGATTTTCATCCATTGCTTCTTCATTGACTAAATTGACCCAGAAGGGTGCACCATTCGTGTGGTCGGATGAGTGCGAGGAGAGCTTTCAGAAGCTCAAGATAGCTTTGACCACAGCTCCAGTGTTAGTATTGCCATCAGCTTCAGGTTCATATACCGTTTATTGTGATGCCTCGAGAGTGGGGATAGGTTGTGTGTTGATGCAGGAAGGTAAGGTAATTGCTTATGCTTCTCGGCAGTTGAAGCCACATGAAAAGAACTATCTTGTTCATGATTTGGAGCTAGCCGCCATTGTTCATGCATTGAAGATTTGGAGGCACCATTTGTACGGTGTGTCTTGTGAGGTGTATACCGACCATCGTAGTCTCCAGCACTTGTTCAAACAGAAAGACCTTAATTTGAGACAGCGGAGATGGCTTGAGTTGCTGAAGGATTATGACATTACTATATTATATCATCCGGGAAGGCCAATGTGGTGGCCGATGCTTTGAGCCGGAAGGCGGTCAGTATGGGGAGCTTGGCATATATTCCAGCCGAGGAGAGACCATTTGCTTATGATGTTCAGGTGCTAGCCAATCGGCTAGTGAGGTTAGATATTTCGGAGCCCAGCCGGGTATTGGCTTGTGTTGTATCTCGGTCATCTCTATATGATCGTATTCGTGAGCGCCAGTATGATGATCCACATTTGGTCGTCCTTAGGGACAGAGTTCATCATGATGATGCTAGAGACGTCACCATGGATAGTGACGGCGTATTGAGGATGCAGGGCCGGATATGTGTGCCCAATGTTGACGGCCTTCGTGAGTTGATTTTGGATGAGGCCCATAGCTCGCGGTATTCTATCCATCCAGGAGCCGCTAAGATGTATCAAGATTTGAAACAGCACAATTGGTGGAGAAAGATGAAAATGGACATTGTTAGACATGTATCACGGTGCCTCAACTGTCAGCAGGTTAAGTACGAGCATCGGAGGCCCGGTGGCGTATTTCAGCGCATTGATATTCCTGAGTGGAAATGGGAGAGGATCACTATGGACTTTGTCACTGGACTCCCTCGGACAGCGAAGAAGTTTGATTCTGTGTGGGTGATTGTGGATAGACTGACCAAGTCAGCTCACTTCATTCCAGTTAGTACTACCTACTCATCGGAGCGGTTGGCAGCGATCTTTATTCGAGAGATTGTTCGGTTGCATGGAGTCCCGGTGTCTATCATATCCGATAGGGGTACTCAGGTTCACTTCTTAGTTTTGGAGAGCATTTCAGCGAGAGATGGGTACACGGGTTGAGTTGAGTACGGCATTTCACCCCCAGACAGATGGGCAGTCTGAGCGTACTATTCAGATTCTGGAGGATATGTTGCGAGCATGTGTGATTGACTTTGGTGGTTCGTGGAATGAGTTCCTACCACTTGCTGAGTTTGCCTACAACAACAGTTATCAGTCGAGTATTCAGATGGCCCCGTATGAGGCATTGTATGATAGATGGTGTAGATCCCCCGTGGGATGGTTTGAGCCTGGTGAGGATAGATTGATAGGGACTGAGTTAGTCCAGGATGCTCCGGATAGAGCAAAGTTGATCCAGGAGAGGCTTCGTACAGCACAGTCTCGTCGGAAGCGTTATGCGGACCGTAGAGTTCGAGAGTTGTCTTTCATGGTTGGTGATAGAGTATTGTTGAAGGTTTCACCTATGAAGGGTGTCATGAGGTTTGGGAAGAAAGGAAAGTTGAGTCCTAGGTACATTGGTCCTTTTGAGATACTCGGGAGGGTTGGAGAGGTGGCATATGAGTTAGCCTTGCCGCCCAGCTTATCCAGCGTCCATCCAGTATTCCATGCGTCTATGCTCCGGAAATACATTGGAGATCCGTCTCATGTATTAGATTTCAGTACCATTCAGCTTGATGGTGATCTATCCTATGATGTGGAGCCTATTGCCATTTTGGGACGTTAGGTGAGAAAATTGAGGTCTAAGGAGATTGCATCAGTTAAGGTTCAGTGGAGAGGTCGACCCGTGGAGGAGGCCACTTGGGAGATCGAGTGGGAGATGCGGAGCAGTTATCCTCACTTGTTTGAGACTTCAGGTATGTTTCTTGACTCGCTCGAGGACGAGCGTTTGCTTAAGAGGGGGAGAATGTGACGACCCGGCCCGTCGTCACGAGAATTACCACCCCGTTATGTTGTAATTTCATGTTTTATGCTTTTATATCAGTGTTAGAGTCTATCGGGTGAGTTAGGAGTGATTTGGATTGAAAATGAGGCATATAGCCTTTTTGAAGGAAACTTGAATAAGGAAAGTCAACCCGAAGTTGACTATTTGGTTAGAGGGCTCGGAATCGGATTCTGATGATTTGGTTAGTTCCGGGAGGTGATTTGTGACTTAGGGGAGCGATCGGAATTGAATTCGGAGGTCCGGTGTAGAAATAGGCTTGAATTGGCTAAGGTTGAATTTTGGCGAAATCCGAACGGTAGGTGAGATTTTGACCCGGGGGTCGGAATGGAATTCCGACAATTGCAGTAACTCCGTTAGGTATTTTGGATGTGCCTGCAAAATTTCAGGTCATTCGGACGTCGTTTAGTCGGGTTTTTGATTGATTGTGTAATTCGGAATGTTTTAAGGAATTTAGGATTTAATTCGATGTGAATTATGGGTTTTGATGTTGTTAGACGTGTTTTGAGGATTGGAGCAAGTTTGAATAAGGTATTAGGATGCGTTGGTGGTTTTCGTTGGGGTCCCGGGGGCCTCGGGGTGTTTTCGGATGGCTAAACGAGAGAAAATGTGGAAAATTGCAGGTTTTTGATTCTGCTTTGTTGTTTTCGATCCTGCGGAAATTGGAGCGCAGGAGCGAGTCCGCAGGAGCGGACAAGAAGGCGCAGAAGCGGAAGAGACCGCTGAAGCGGAGCCTGGCCCGCAGGGGCGGCTTCACTGGTGCGAGTGGGCGATCGCATAAGCGGTCCTGAGGCGTGATGGGGAGGACCGCAGAAGCGGATTTATTGACCGCATAGGCGAGTTCGCAGGAGCGAACTCTTGATCGCAGAGGCGGAAAGGATCGCAGGGGCGGAATGTTATCCGCAGAAGCGGACCCGCAGGAGCGGTCCGTGTATCGCAGGAGCGGAAATGGCCAAATAGGCCTAGGTTCGCAGAAGCGACCAATAGGTCGCAGAAGCGGTTCCGCAGGGGCGGAAAATGGCCCGCAGAAGCGAAAATCGCAGTGAGTTAAGTGTATCAGAAGTTAGAAAATTTCAGAAACATTTCACACATTTGGGTCTCGGCTTTAGAGGTGATTTGGGCGATTTTGAAGAGAAACGCAAGGGAAATCATCAGGTAATCAACTATGGACTTAATATTATGCAATTATATCATGAAAATGGAGGAATTTGGGGTAATTTATGGAGGATTTAGCCCTAGGCTTGAACTTTAGAAAATCAAGGTTTTGAATGGCAAATGGAGTCCGAATTTGGTAAAATTGATATGCTTAGACTCGTATTGAGATGAGGGTTCCGAATATGTGACTTTTGTAATTTTTCGACAAGCGTACTGAAAGTCGGGTTTTGACAACTTTGGGAATTTTGATGTAAATTGAGTTGTATTGATTGGGTGTCGTCCCATTGGCCTAATTGTTGTGTTTCTACTGTATTTGATCAGATTCTACGCGTGTGGAGCTTGATACTCGTGGCAAGGGCATTGAGGTGAGTAATAGATGTGGGTGATGACCAGCGGGTTCGAAACCCCGGTATATCACTTTGTGACACTGTATAGCGGCGAGACATGTACTCTCTTGTGAGTGCGGGGTCGATTGTGATTGGGGACTATGGCTTAGTCCGACTTGTTGATACTGTGTTATGATATTGGCTATTCTTGAGCCGTCGAACCTCCTTCTCGGATGGTTGCATACAATATATTGAAATATTGGCTACTCTTGAGCCGAGGAACCCCCTTCTTGGGCGGTTGAGTATACTTGTGGGCCGTGAGCCAGTTATTGGATCCCGCGAGGATCGTTATCATTGTCTTATCATATTGACATGTTAGTTACTACCAGTCCGTAGCTATTTCTGTTATCATGCTATTTCCAATCTCTGGAACTTGATATTACTGTTTTCAACTGAAAAATGATAAAAGATGTTTTCAAAACTACTTTTGAGCCCGCGAGGCTGTATTTGCATATTAACTGACTGGTAGTGGATCGGGCTGCACGTCGCAGCAGTATATATGTTGGATCGGACTGCACGCCGCAGTGATATTGTGCTTGGGCTGTAGGAGCCCCTCCGGAGTCTGAACCCCCACAGTGAGCACGGGTACCCAAATTGGATTGGGCTACGCGCTGCAGCGGTCATATCATGCATTGCATTGCATTTAGCTACATCTGCTAGCTGTTATACTGTTTTGCTGGTACCGGTTGGTACGTGTACAGTTGATATTGATTCTGTGACGGGGTATTTGATTACAACTTTACATAGTGCTTTATTGCGAATTTCTTATCTGCGCTGTCTTACCCCTGCTTATTACCACTGAGTCTGTCAGTACTCATTTTACTCCCTGCACCTTGTGTGCAGATACAGGCACCTCTCTGCAGTGATCCAGTAGCTGTGCGAGGCGACATCTGTAGGATATTTGAGGTAGCTGCAGAGTCCGCAGGACCCGATATTCCTTCTTACTGTTTTGATTCTGTATTGACATTGCTTTCCGTACTTGGTATCTTGTAAACTATCAAATACTTTTGTTCATTAGAGGCTCATGACTCTTGACCCTTCGGTCTATGGGAGTTGATGTATGATGGGACTTGGTTCCCCGTTTTCGTTATATGTATCGTTGTTGCTTCGTGAATTAAAATACTTAAATGGGATAGAACGAGCTTCTAGCTCCGTTCTTGTTATTGATTGGTCAGGCTGGCTTAGCAATGTGCTGGGCGCCAGGGGTTCATTCGGCCGAGTGTGTCGACGTGGGGTGCACCGGTCCTGTTTGTTAAGAAGAAGGATGGATCCATGAGGATGTGTATTGACTACAGGCAGCTAAACAAGGTAACAGTGAAGAATAAGTATCCTCTGCCTCGTATTGATGACCTATTTGATCAGCTCCGGGAGCTAGGGTATTCTCGAAGATTGATCTTCGTTCAGTCTACCATCAGCTGAAGATTAGAGAGTCCGACATTATGAAGACTGCGTTCAGGACCA
Source organism: Nicotiana noctiflora (assembly GCA_032618575.1). NCBI lineage: Eukaryota > Viridiplantae > Streptophyta > Magnoliopsida > Solanales > Solanaceae > Nicotiana > Nicotiana noctiflora. Next base: position 51,919 of record JASVEL010013784.1, on the reverse strand, counting down.
TATAGTCACTATGAGTTCCTTGTGATGTCTTTTGGGCTGACCAACGCCCCAACAGCATTTATGCATCTGATGAACAGTGTGTTCAAGCCCTATCTTGATTCATTTGTGATTGTGTTTACTGATGACATTCTAGTCTACTCTCGTAGCCAGGAGGAGCATGCTCGGCATTTGAGTATTGTATTACAGAGATTGAGGGAGGAGAAGTTGTATGCCAAGTTCTCCAAATGTGAGTTGTAGCTTGAGACCGTGGCATTCTTAGGACACGTGGTGTCCTGTGATGGTATTCAGGTAGATCCGAGGAAGGTAGAGGCAGTGCAGAGCTGGCCCAAACCGACCTCAGTTACTGAGATCCATAGTTTTCTGGGATTGGCAGGGTATTATCGCCGATTCATTCAGGGATTCTCTTCTATTGCTTCGCCCTTGACTAGATTGACTCAAAAGGGTGTTCCGTTCATATGGTCCGAGGAGTGTGAGGAGAGCTTTCAGAAGCTCAAGACAGCACTGACCACAGCACCAATCTTGATTCTGCCGTCAGCTTCAGATCTTTATACTGTGTATTGTGATGCCTCAGGAGTTGGCATTGGTTGTGTGTTGATGCAGGAGGGTAGGGTCATTGCTTATGCTTCTCGACAATTGAAGCCGCATGAAAAAAACTACCCTGTTCATGATTTGGAGCTAGCAGACATAGTTCATGCTTTGAAGATTTGGAGACATTACCTGTATGGTGTCTCATGTGAGGTGTACACGGATCATCGCAGTCTTCAGCACTTATTCAGACAGAAGGACCTTAATTTGAGACAGCGAAGGTGGTTGGAGTTACTTAAGGATTATGACATCACTATTTTGTATCATCCGGGAAAGGCCAATGTGGTGGCTGATGCTTTGAGTCGGAAGGCAGTCAGTATGGGCAGCCTAGCTTTCATCCCAGTTGGGGAGAGGCCGTTTGCTTATGATGTTCAGACCCTAGCCAATCGGCTAGTGAGGTTGGATATTTCGGAGCCGAGTCGAGTGTTGGCTTGTGTTGTTTCTCGATCTTCCTTATATGATCGCATCAGGGAGCGACAGTATGATGACCCACATTTGCTTGTCCTTAAGGACAGAGTGCAGCATAATGATGCTAGAGATGTGACTATTGACAGTGAGGGTGTTCTAAGGATGCAGGGACGTATATGCGTGCCCAATGTAGATGGTTTGCGGGAATTGATACTTGAGGAGGCACACAGTTCGCGGTACTCTATTCACCCAGGTGCTCGAAAATGTACCAGGACTTGAGACAGCACTACTGGTGGAGGAGAATGAAGATGGATATTGTTAGGCATGTAGCGAAGTGCCTCAATTGCCAGCGGGTCAAGTATGAGCATCAGAGACCGAGCGGTATTTTTCAGCGTATGGTTATTCCCGAGTGGAAATGGGAGAGGATCACCATGGATTTTGTTACTTGGCTCCCTCGGACAGCGAGGAAGTTTGATTCTGTATGGGTGATTGTTGATTGGCTAACTAAGTCCGCACATTTCATCCCAGTTAGTACTACTTACTCATCGGAGCGGTTGGCATCGATCTTTATTCGGGAGATTGTCAGGTTGCATGGGGTCCCAGTGTCTATTATATCTGATAGAGGCACTCAGTTCACTTCTCAGTTTTGGAGAGCATTCCAGCGAGAGATGGGTACTCGGGTTGAGTTGAGCACCGCATTTCACCCCCAGACAGACGGACAATCTGAGCGCACTATTTAGATCCTGGAGGATATATTGAGAGCATGTGTGATTGATTTTGGTGGTTCGTGGGATGAGTTCTTGCCACTTGCTGAGTTCGCCTACAACAACAGTTATCAGTCGAGTATTCAGATGGCCCCGTACGAGGCGTTGTGTGGCAGATGGTGTAGATCTCCTGTAGGATGGTTTGAGCCTGGTGAGGATAGATTGATAGAGACTGAGTTAGTTCGGGATGCTCTAGATAGAGCGAAGTTGATCCAGGGGAGGCTTCACACAGCACAGTCTCGCCAGAAGATTTATGCATACCGTAGGGTTTGAGAGTTATCTTTCATGGTTGGTGATAGGGTATTGCTGAAGGTTTCACCCATGAAGGGTGTCATGAGGTTCGGGAAGAAAGGGAAGCTGAGTCCCAGGTACATTGGTCCTTTTGAGATACTCGGGAGAGTTGGAGAGGTGGCATATGAGTTGGCCTTGCCACCCAGCTTATCCAACGTTCACCCAGTATTCCATGTGTCTATGCTCCGGAAATATATCAGGGATCCGTCTCATGTATTAGACTTCAGTACCATTCAGTCTGATTGACTACGTATTTAACTTGAGTTAGCTTGGTTATGTCACGCCCCAAATCGAGGAACATGACCGGCGCCTGACCGGGTTGCCCCAGTCAAGCGGACCTAGGTGCCTTTCATTCCCACGCGTTACCCCTGTGTTGATTGTTTCTCATTAACCAAATATCTTACTAACCATGAATGATTTCACATTAAACAAATAAAACCATACGAGTGATTCATTAACAAGTTGCAGTTTTTACAATGCCCGACATAACATAATATATACATAAGACTGGAGTCCCACAGTTTACATGTCTACAGAGCCTCTAGGATACAAAAAGGGAAATACAATACTTGCCGGTAACAAGGCTCCGGCTATACCTTACAAAACCAAAATGAAATCTAAACCGAAGTGGTTGAAGAAAGGGGCTCACCAAAACGGGCAGTGGAAGGAGAAGGATACTACTGCCGATGAGCTGAAGTGCCTGCTACTAATCCACCTACAATCATAATACGAATGTAGCGTCCCCAGCAAAAGGGACGTCAGTACACTTGAATTGTACTGGCATGTATGGACAAACTTTGTCCCAAGTAAACTCAAGCCATTGAATTACATCAACAATTAATTAAGCCGGCCAACCATGTTTCCACATTTTTCTCATTTCAAATAATTCTCAACACAAAGCACTTTCTACGATCAACCAATTTAACAATAACCAATCAATCACGTAAAGCACAAGTAGTCAAACAAAGGAGCAATCAGTGCCCCACAAGTTGCAAACTCTCCTGCTGTCTCCTTTCACAATTTCACATTATTGATTTTTGTATCAATTTTCAATAGCGATTTCGATCGCTTTCCATCCTTATTGCCCCTGACCACCCTTATTACCTCGGCCACCCTTATCACCCCAACCCACACCTTATTTCCTCACGTTGCGGCGCGCAATACGACCCCGCCTTACAGTTTAAAACACAACAATTTCAAACAACAAGATAAGGTACACCACACAATTTCAACAAGTTCAAATAAGCAACTTGCACATTGTTTCATGTTCTCAATTATTTTTCAAATCATCACAACCATGTTACAATATTTCCACAATTCAGGTGTTTCATCCCTTTCCACAATAAACAAATTCTCAAGCGTTTCGTTTGTTTTCCACAAGGTGCCATATAGGCCATCATAACCATTATTCATTATTCTTTACCCAATTCAACTCTCATTTACCTTTCGGTTCATATTCCATATTACATCACTCATAGTTCAACAACAACTTTGAAATATCCAACAACAATATCAAGAATTTCACACAATTTGTCAAATTAACACGAACCAAACAAGTTTCACACATGTAGGCGATTACACAAGAATCAAAATTAGCCATACATACCTGGTGATGAGTTTTCTTCCTATTTTATGCTTACCCAAGATGTCCTACTCTTGCCAACCTTGTTCTTGAAGACTCTTACTTCTAATCACTTCTTTTTACTAGAAATCAAGTTCAATAATCATGCATGAGTGTAAAAATTCTATTTTCAAAAGCTATTATATGCAAACCTCTCTTTACCCAATTTAAAGCTGAAAATCAAGAAAATAGTTAGGGTTTTTACCTTGAAAAGATTTGGGGAAGTTGAATCTTTGCCCTAGAATCCTTTGAACTAAGATGGTTGGAACAATCTTTGAAGATGAAAGATTTCTCTCTCTAAAAACCCTCTCTTCTCTCTCTAATTTTGGTAAGATGATATGATAAAATGAAGAAGAAAGGTGTTATATTAAAGAAGAGATCGGGTCAAAATGTCACAAAAATCTGGGCCGGGGTCAGTTATGCGGTGCACTATGCGACCGAGAATCAACATGCGGTCCGCATAGTGACCGCAGAATGGCCTCAAAAATGACTCAAGTTCTGTTACAGAATGCGGCCATTATGTGGTCCTGCATTCTTGATCTGCGGTCGCAAAGTGCACCGCAGATTCACTATGCGATCGCATATCGACCTCATTTTCAACACGATTTTTTGGAGACTTTCTGGAATGTTTTGCGGCAAGAATGCGGTCCACATATCAGGTTTGCGGTCGCATTCTTGACCGCATATTTGACACTTTTCGAAAAAATTAATTCTCTACATTTTTGAAACTTAAATCACTACCAAGGGTCCGAACCGCGGCGAGTTCCATGCATTCCTAACACATTTATTCGGACCATGACACTATAGCTACTAGGTTTTATGCACAAAAATTTTACGGGGCCTTACAAGGCAGGTTCGAAAGTTGAGGTCCTATGAGATTGCTTCAGTAAAGGTGCAGTGGAGAGGTCGGCCCGTGGAGGAGGCTACGTGGGAGGTGGAGCAGGAGATGCGGACCAGATATCCCCACCTATTTGAGCCTCCGGGTATGTTTCTTGACCCGCTCGAGGACCAGCGTTTTCTTAAGTTAGGGAGAATGTGATGACCCGGCCCGTCATCATGTGAGTTATCACCCTGTTATCCCCGTTATCTGCTTGTTAATGTTGTAATATGTATGTTGGGTAAGTTTGAGTCAATCCGTATCGATTTTGGCTGAAATTGAGACAAATAGTCTCTTAGAAGAAGGAATAGTTGAGAAAAGTCAGTCGGATGTTGACCTGTGAGTTAGAGAGCTCGGAATCAAATTCTGATGATTCAGTCAGCTCCGGGAGGTCATTTGTGAGCTAGGAGAGCGATCTGAAGTGAATTTGGAGGTCCGGTGTAGTTTTAGGCTTGAATTGGCCAAAGTTGAATTTTGGCGATATCCGATCGATAGGTGAGATTTTGATCCGGGAGTCAGAATGGAATTCCGACAGTTGCAGTAGCTTCGTTGTGTAATTTTGGATGTGCCTGCAAAATTTCAGGTCATTCGGAGATCGTTTGGTCGGGTTTATGGTCGAATGTCTGTTGTAGAAGTTTCAATGAAAACTTAGGCTTGAATTGCTTGAATTCGATGTTATTCTGTGTTAAAGTATGTGTTTTTATGATTGGAACAAGTTTGAATCATGTTATGGAGTTTGTTGGTGGTTTTCGTTGGGGTCCTGGGGGTCTCGGGATGAATTCGGGGGTCCAAACGGACCATATTGAGCCAAAGGGACTACTGGACTTGCTGCAATAAAATTGCAGGTTATTTGTTCTCGGCGATCGCGGCCATTGCCATGCGATCGCGTAGTGTATCTAAGTAAGGCTGGGAGATTGTTCTTCGCGATCGCAGGAGGAGTGATGCGATCGCGTGAGGTTTAGTGTTTGTTCATCGCGATCGCGAGGTTATCGATGCGATCGCGTAAGGTCTTGTTCATAAGCAGTGCGATCGCGATCTTTGTGATGCGATCGCGTAGGGTCGTTGGGTTGAGCACTGCGATCACGTCCAGGTCCACGCGATCTCGTAGAGGAAAGATTGGCCGCCCAAAAGCTGTGCATCGAGATGGCGAGCCAAGGGCTGCGATCGCGTAGAGTAAATCGGCCTGGCAGACACTTAAATTTCAGAACATTTCAATACAGGGGTCATTTGCAAAACCCCCCATTTTTGAAGCTTAGAGAGTGAAAGTGAAGGTAAATAGCTGGGAGATCACCGAGTTATCGTCGGAGGTGAGTTTTATGGTTCATTTACGCATTTTTATCTTGGAATCCCCCTTTATTTCACTGAAATTGGATCAAATTGTGGGGAAATTTAGCCTAGGCCAGGGTTTTGGTAAAATACCGATTTGAGCGGGCAAATGGAGTCCGAATTCGGTAAATTTTATATGCCTAGACACGTATTGAGACGTGGGTTCCGAATATGTAACTTTTATATTTTTTCGAGAAGCACACCAAAAGTCGGGTTTTGACAACTTTGTGGGTTTTGATACAATTTGGGTTATTTCGAATGAATTGCGTGAAATTAGCATATATTGATGCATTCTCTATGATTTTGAACAGATTTGGCATCCGAGGAGATTGATTTGCGAGGCAAGCGCAAGGCGGGCTAAGGCTTCTACCGGTTCGAGGTGAGTGGTGATAGTAACTAATGTACTGAGGGTTTGAAACCCCGTACTAGCACTTCACAATGCTATGTTGAGATGAGACACGCGTCTTATGACGAGCGTGGTAACATTGTGATTGGGGACTTGGACTTGGTCCTTCCCGACTATTAGTATACTGTGTGTTATGACTGATAATAAGAATATAACTGTGCAATTGGGCTGATAGCCATGTTTGGGGCCTTGTGCCGATCTGTAGAGCATTAGGGAACCTATAGAGCTAGGTGACCCTTATATCATGTTGGAAACGTACACTGAGCCGTATCTAGAGTTGTATAGCATAACATGAGCCCGTACTAGATGTGTACCTTGAGGGAGATTATCTAGGGTGGAATTCCCTGTTCTAGCTGAGTGGGCCTGAAAGGCCAAGTCGATACCGATTGAGATAGGGTCAAGGACCACTATGAGATGTTACATTGGTCCTGAAAGGCCAACTCTATATTGACTGAGACAGGGTCAAGGCCCACTGTTATATATTATATTGGGTCTGAGAGGCCAGGTATATTGTTGACTGGGATAGGGTCGAGGACCCATTATGAGGTATTACATATACCTACATTGGATCGGACTGCACGCCGCAGTAATATACATGTAATATACATGTGGGACGGACTGCACGCCGCAGTATTATTGCGCATGGGCTGTAGGAGTCCCTCCGGAGTCTGAGTCTGCACACATTCTTATTGAGCAATGGTGTATATTATGGGATCGGGCTGCGCAACGCAGCAGTATAGATATATATAAATATATATATTGGATCGAACTGCATACCGCAGTAATATTTGTGTGGATCGTGCTGCATGCCGCAGTATCATGCCGCTTGGGCCTAGGGAGCCCCTCCGAAGTCTGTATATACCCCCAGTGAGCGCCATTGACGTTAAATGGAGCGGGCTGCATGCCGCAGCGGTATATATATTGGAGCGGGCTGCACGCTGCAACATTATACTTATGCATATTCATATACATACTCAAATACTTATAAATTATAGACGTACGTATATATTCACATACATTGAGTTGGTTGTACACCGTAGCGGTACGGGTAATGATTTGGTCAGTGTGGGACCTAGTTGAGATAGATGTGGACTGGAGATCAGAGTACTTGCTGTAGTGATGACTTACCTTTGGGGGTTTGCCTTAGAACTGTTTAGTGATAGTACAGGAGTTCTTACTTTCAGTTATTGCTTATTATTATTACTCACCGAGTTGAAATATACTCACCCCACTCCCCTGCACTTTTTGTGCAGATTCACAGGTGCCCGAGAGCAGTTGAGTTATTGTAGCTGCTGATCATCATCTACTTTTGCGGAGACTACGAGGTAGCTGCCAGCGTCCGCAGAGCCTGTTTTCTCCTTCCTTATCATCTTGTTGTCTTCGTGTCGCCTAGACTTGTTTGTATTAGGATGTTACTCTGTAGAGGCTCAGTCTCGGGACACCACGATGTGTTGGGACCGTATTTTTGTATGTTTTTACTATCACGCTTATCATTTGATATGATCACGTGCTGTTTATGTTTAATTTGATTAATTGGAATTAATAATTGGCTGGGTTATGAGGTTATATGGTCGGGCTTGCCTAGCATTGTGTTGGGCGCCATCACGACCGGGTTTGGGTCGTGATATTGTCCTAGTATGAATGTATGACATAAGGGTAATATGAATAAATAACGATTTAAAAGACAACATAAGAATTATATATCAAATCCAGAGATTTGTAATATTATTCCAAATCGTAGTTAGTAAGATATTCATTCACGGTCAATTACTAACTACAATCGTATTAGTCCAATGGACTTATATGGTTGTCGTAGGCCTATGCGTCTTAGTATATGAATGAAATCATATTCATAGACGTTCATACTATGGCCGATGCGTCTTAGTATATGACCGTGAATGAATATGATTTCCGGTTAACTACAGTTATTAAATGTCATGAGTCTTAGTATATGAATGAAATCAAGGACATAAGTAATGATATTATATAAGAGTTAACGGAACTAATTTAGAATTATGTAAATCAATATTATAAATTAGTAGAGTAAGAATAACTTTTCGGGCCGATATACGATTGTAGCCAAGCACTGTAGTATGATTTCCATTATGTAAAATAATATCTAAGTAATTGATTATGATACGATAATTTCCTTTCATGTGGACTAAATATACAAAGTTAATGTACCAAATATATATATTAATTATCATGCGTACCTTAATAGGATATAATCAGATTGGAATAAGTTATACATCCCTTATATTATGTCGTGGCTATATACTATTGAAATTATCATTAGTAAGAACTTTAGTAAACTATGACTACAATATTATTTTACATACAGTATTTACAATATAACCTTATGTTATTGTTTGGATTGTTCACGATAATTTCAATATCAACTAAAATAACTAGCACCAACAGATATAATAGCATCGTATTACATTACTAGGACGCATCCTCTGACTTAGTCAAATGACTTGTAGTAATGTCTAATGGTAAGTAATTGACCGTATAATATGGTTGAATGTACCTTACTCATTCGTATTAGTCACAACTCTTTCATTGGGTGTATGACTACAATCGTATAAGTAATTATAACCCTGAGTAAGGTTGATATGTACAAGTCAGTACAGGTAAGCAATTACAAATGGTCTTCCAAGGGATTGTAGTGTATATTTACTCATTGTATTGGGAGTCCGAATTAGTTGGTCACTTGAAATCACTTCTCTATTTTTCCTCTTAGTATGGATTATGTCCTAAGAGAACTTCTGTTTAAACTTGGTGACTATGCATGTGGTTGTCGTACATACGTAATGTAAATTGGAATTCCTATGACTATTTGAAGGTAAATGTATAAGATAGAATGCACTAATTAATACATGGACTACTACAGAGGTATACGCTAGATTATTAATTATTTTTAATCTATTACTATTCGTGATTTACATCGCAGTCCATGTCAATTTAGTATATGTAATATGTGATTGTACAATATGACTTTAATGACACAACCCATAACTGATCGTATAAGATTACTAGCTATACTATGTCTAGCTCATATGCACTCATATACATACGATTCATAATTATGTACTACTAGTTCCGTTTATGAATCGTATTTACAATCAATAAATAAGTATGGTAAGTTGTAGTATATGAATATTAGTCATACTATGCTATAAACGTTTTAATTACCCAACCGTTGTAAGTATTAGTAATTGACCGTCTATGAATATGATTTCATTCATATACTATGACGCATCGGCCTACGACAACCACGTAAGTCCATTTGACTAATACGATTGTAGTCATAACACACATACTATGCTATAAGCATTTTAATTACCCAACCGTTTTAAGTATTAGTAATTGACCATCTATGAATATGATTTCATTCATATACTATGACGCATCGGCCTACGACAACCACATAAGTCCATTTGACTAATACGATTGTAGTCATAACAGATTGGGAATAATATAATACGATTTTAGGGAACCACATAAGTACAAATTGATATTACGTTCATTTCATTTAAGTCCATTAAGTAGTATGCATCCTAAAAAAGGTACGTCGGAGCACTGTTTCATTGATCATACGGGAATCCCCCAACAACATCAACAGATATGCCCAACTACCATACAGTTGGTCGACCAGATTACTGTTTCTGAGCTCTCAAACAAAAATGCAAAGGATATTGTATTATCGAATACTATAAATGGAGGTGTTGAAAATGGGACATGTATATGAATCGAAAATGCATTTCCATACAACGGAATATATCCAACGGTCAATTGATGTGACGACCCAAAGGGTCATCACTTATTTTATTAATCATTTCGAGCTTCTGAGGCCTTGAAAACCTCATTCTATGTTGCCTCAATTTACGTGCACGATCCGAGCATGTAGCCGAAAAGATTTTTGTGATAGAAAATATGAATTCTATGAGAAATTTGGATAAAAATGATATTAATATTGATATGGTTGACTTCAGTCAATATTTTTGGTAAACGGATCCGGACCCGAGATTGGATGGTCCCGAAAGGTCCGTAGGAAAATATGGGACTTGGACATGCGTCCGGAGTCGAATTCCGAGGCCTAGAGCCCAAGTTATGAATTTTTCTATGAAATTGTTTTTGATGTAATTGTTAAAGAAAATGAATTAATTGACCTTGGTATCGGGCTCGTATTTTGGTTCCGACGCCCGGTACAAGTCTTAAATATTATATATGTGATTTCTGTAAAGTTTGGTGACATTCGGATGTCGTTTGAGATGTTTTGGACCTTGAGTTCCAAGTTTGAAAACCAAAAGTATAAAAAATCATGAATTTGAGGCTTGATTTGATGAAAACGATGTGATATTGGCGATGTGATCGCACGAACAAGTTCATAATGTGTTTTTGATGTTGTGTACATGTTTGGTTTGGAGCCCGGGGCTCGGGTAAAGATTTGATAGGCCGTTGGATTAAATTCTAAATTTTTGCACTGCGGGTTTTTCACCCAGCTGTTGGCTTCGCAATTGCGAAGGTTTTCTCGCAAATGCGAAGAAGGCAGTTCAAGGCTCGGTTCGCAAATGCGAACCCATTATCGCAAATGCGATGCCTGCCAGAACCAGCCTAGTTCGCAAATGCGAACAAAGTGTCGCAAATGCGACACTGGCACACCTGGACCAGAGTTCACAATTGCGAACTTAACCTCGCAACTGCGAGGCCTTCAGTAATTGCCTGTCTTTGCAATTGCGAAGAATGTGTCGCAATTGCGACAAAGCCCAGAAGTCTGCTGGTTCGCAAATGCGAACCTTATTTCGCAAATGCGAAATCCCCAGTAACTGCCTAGACTTCGCAAATGCGAACAAATGTTCGCAAATGCGAACAAATGTTCGCAAATGCGAACTTCCCAGCCTTAGCTTATTTTTCAAACTCCAGAAATTGGTCACAGAGACCTGTAAAACACTACACATTTCACAACCCAAAAACACCCATTTGCGACTCTTCACGGATTCCTTCTTCTTCAAAACTATTGTAAGTCACTTTTTACTTAATTCTTTCAATTCCTAACATCATTAAACATGTTTTTCAATAGAAATCAAAGGTTTTCATGGTAGAATTTCTTGTTTTTGATAGAATATAGGGTTTTTCATAAATTGGGAAATTGGACCTCGAATTGAGGTCCGATTTTGAAATAAATCATATACATGAACTCGTGGGGGGATGGGTAACCGGATTTTGGTCCGAACCCCGAGATCCGACCATGTGGGCCCGGGGTCGAAATTCACTATTCCGGACAGAATGTTGTAAAAGTTGTAATTGGCCTTATGAATTAGTTTGTTGAGTAGTATTGATGATATTAAATCAATTGTGTATAGATACGATTGGATTGGAGCCAAATTTGAAAGAAAAAGACATTGCCACGGATTGAATTGTTCATAAACATTCGAGGTAAGTGTTTGTTCTATCCTAGCTTGAGGGAATAGGATTGTGTGCTATGTGTTATGTGATCGAGTGCGGTGTATGGGCTGTGGTGACGAGCATCCATACACTGGCATCTAGTATGACCGTGAGTCGTTGTTAATGCTTATTGTGAGACATATTTGCAGATAAATTGTTGAACCTTTGCCAGGTTGTAGAATTGTTATTGTTCTCCCTTATCGGGACTTTTTGTGAAGATGATTATTGATTGCCCTTGTTGGGACGGTTTATGAATTACTGTTTTATTCTTTGCCCTTAACCGTGATTGTTATTTGGGTGAGGAAGAGTGATAATGCACGAAGGGTGATGCCGTGCCTTGATTTATTATTTATGCACGAAGGTTAATGCCGTGCCATGTTTTATTATTTATGCACGAAGGTTAATGCCGTGCCATGTTTTATTGATTATGCACAAAGGATCATACCGTGCCCTGTTATTGAACCATGTACGAAGGATCATGCCGTACTATGAATGTGAGGATGATAGTAAAAGCACGAAGGGTGATGTCGTGTACTTTATTTGCTTATTTGGTGAGGATGAGAGTAAAAGCACGAAGGGTGATGCCGTGCAACTTCTTGCTATTCCTTGACTTGATATTACTTGTGTTTCCATTATACTTTGTTTTCCTTGTGAACTTATTAACTGTTGTTAATTGTTGAATTCTTTTAGATATTCCTTATTGTGTTATTACTTGGTTATTTCTTGTTATTCCGTGGTATACATATATATTGAATTGCACAGGTTTATGTGGGTGTCTGGTCCTAGGCTTGTCACTACTTCGCCGGGATAGGCCGGGCACTTACCAGCACATGGGGTCGGTTGTGCTGATACTACACTTCTATGAGTTTTTGCACAGGTCCAGGTTACGATCAGGAGCAGCAGCAGTAAATCGATTGCATGGGAGTTGATTACATTTGAGACCGAGGTAGCTTGCAGACGTCCGCAAGCCCGGCGTCTCTCTCTTTACTTATGTTACTAGCTGTAGTCTCTTTGTTCCGAGACAAACAGAATTATGGTATATTTCTTTCAAACTTTTATGTGTAGTATTCAATAGTAGTTCGTGAGTTGGTGACTCCACGTCTTGGGTAGAGGATTTCAGTATGATTTTCACCTTGTAATTAGTTATTTCTATTTCGATAAAGTATTCCGCATTTATTTAATTAAAGTTGTAGTTTGTTGATAAATAAATTATGAAATTGTGTTAAAAACAGGATAGTATGAATACAGTGGCTTGCCTAGCTACCACGAGTAAGCGCCATCACGATCCCGATGTTGGGGGAAAATCCGGGTCGTGACAAGTTGGTATCAGAGCTCTAGGTTACATAGGTCTCATCACTCACGAACAAGCTTAGTAGAGTTTGAGAGGTAGGTAGGGAGACGTCTTTACTTGTCCTCCAGAGTCTATTGAGTTAGGAAAGAGTCTCTCATTTGTTCTTTCTTGTCGTGCGACTTGTTCCTCAATTACTGATTGAATTTCTATTCTGTCCTTTCGCGGATGGTGAGGACACGCGCTTCTTCGTCCGCTGACCAGCAGCCCGAGCCCCAGGCAGCTGCCGTGAGGGACCGAGGCCGTATCAGAGGCCGTGGTAGGGGTAGAGCTCAGCCCCAGGCAGCTACTCCAGAGGTGGAGCCTCATATTGAGATTGACGAGGAGGTTCCGGTTCCAGCAGCTCCAGTGGGCCCAGCTCAGGTCCCAGGAGAGGCTTTATTTACCCCGGATCTTCGGGATGCTTTGGTCAGAATAGCGGGATTTATGGACAGCATTGCCAGAGCAGGCTTATTATCAGTTGCACCAGCCGCTTCTCAGGCTGGAGGAGGGGCCCAGACTCCTATTGCTCGTACTCCGGAGCCGGTAGCTCCTCAGCCTCAGGCACCAGTGGTTCAGCCAGCTGTGGCCACCCAGTCAGGCACCACGACTCATGCCGGAGATGGAGCGGCCATGACTTCTGATTCTTTATGGAGACTTGATCGGTTCTCCAAACTGTTTACCACTACATTCAGCGATGCCACATCAGAGGATCCTCAGGACTTCTTATTCAGTTGCCATGAGATTCTCATGACTATGGGGATCGTGGAGACAAATGGAGTTGACTTCTGTACATTCAGGCTTGCAGGATCCGCCAAGACTTGGTGGAGAGATTATTGTTTGACTCGACCAGCAGGGTCCCCGGCTTTATCATGGGATCAATTTGCAGAGTTATTTCTGGAGAAGTTTCTCCCTGTTACTCAGCGGGATGCACTTCGGAGGCAGTTTGAGCGCCTCTAGCAGGGCACTATGACTGTCACTCAGTATGAGACGAGATTTGTCGATTTGGCTCGTCATGCAGTGGTGATACTTCCCACGGAGCGGGAGAGGGTCCGCAGGTTTATAGATGGGCTTAATCAGCCAATTAGACTCCAGATGGCTATGGGCGTGGGGAGTGACATATCATTTCAGGAGGCAGCTAATGCAGCACGCAGAGTTGAGATGGCTCTTGCTCGGGGAGGCGGTTATTCTTCAGACAAGAGGCCTCGTCATTCGGGCAGGTTTAGTGGTTCTTCCTCTGGTGGCAGAGAATCCTTTGATAGAGGCCAGTCTTCCAGGCCTTTTCATTCCGCCCTTCAGGCTTCACAGGGTGGACCAGGTGATCGTGGTTTTCGTGGGCATTATTCAGACCAGCCTCCTATTAATGCTCAGCCTCTTTAGAGTGTTCGTGGAGGCCATTCAGGTCGTCAGGGCCAGCAACCCTATCAGTCTAAGAGTTGCTACGGTTGTGGTGACCCAGGTCATTGGTGACCCGGGTCATTTTATCAGGTATTGCCCTCGAGCAGCGGGCAACTCTCAGCAGCGGGGTCCTCGTCCTATGATTCAGGCCCCAGCTGACCCTCAGCCTGCCCAGCCAGCCAGAGGCGGGGGTAGAGATTATAGAGGTGGAGGTTGAGACCGTAGAGGTGGAGACCGTCCAGCTAGAGGTAGAGGTCAGCCAGTTGATGGTCGTCCTAGAGACGCAGCTCAGAGGGGAGGTGCAGATCCCCGATTCTATGCTTTACCAGCCAGGCCAGAGGCAGAGGCATCAGATGCCGTGATTACAAGTACTATTCTTGTGTGTGGCAGAGGTGCTTCAGTATTATTTGACCCTGGATCTACATATTCCTATGTGTCTTCCTACTTTGCACCGTATTTGGCCGTGCCCAGCTATGCTCTGGATATTCCAGTTTACGTGGCTACACCGGTGGGTGACTCTATTGTAGTCGACCGAGTGCATCGTTCGTGCGTAGTTATATTTGAGGGTCTTGAGACCCGTGTTGATCTGTTGCTTTTGGATATGGTGGATTTTGATGTCATATTGGGGATGGACTGGTTGTCCCCATACCATGCTATTCTAGATTTTCATGCTAAGACTGTGACCTTAGCCTTGCCAGAATCACCCCGATTAGAGTGGAAAGGTACCTCAAGCCACTCCGTTCGCACTGTCATTTCCTATGTTAAGGCTCGACGCATGGTCGAGAAGGGGTGTCTAGCTTATCTGGCTTATGTTCGTGATTCCAGTGCAGAAGTTCCTTCCATTGAGTCGGTCCCTATTGCACGGGAGTTTCCCGAGGTTTTTCCTTCAGACCTGCCGGGCATGCCACCCGACAGGGATATTGATTTCTGTATTGATTTGGCACCGGGCACGCAGCCCATCTCTATTCCACCCTATCGTATGGCCCCGCCGGAGCTAAAAGAGTTGAAAGATCGGTTGCAAGACCTTCTTGAGAAGGGCTTTATCAGGCCCAGTGTTTCCCCCTGGGGAGCACCTGTATTATTTGTAAAGAAGAAAGATGGCTCGATGCGGATGTGTATTAATTACCGGCAATTAAACAAAGTGACAATAAAGAATAAGTATCCACTGCCGAGGATTGATGATTTGTTTGACCAGCTCCAAGGAGCGAGGGTATTTTCTAAGATAGACTTGAGGTCAGGCTACCATCAGCTGAAGATCAGGGCGGCTGACATTCCTAAGACGACCTTTCGCTCTAGATATGGGCATTATGAGTTCTTGGTCATGTCCTTCGGGTTGTCCAATGCCCCAGCAGCATTCATGGAGTTGATGAATCGGGTATTCAGGCCTTACTTAGATCTGTTCGTGATAGTCTTTATAGATGACATCCCGGTGTACTCCCGCAACCAGGAAGAGCACGAGCAGCACCTCAAAGTGGTTCTTCAGACTCTGAAAGATTACCAGCTATATGCCAAATTTTCTAAATGTGAGTTCTAGCTGAGTTCGGTAGCATTTCTGGGTCACATTGTATCGGTGGAAGGTATTCGGGTAGACCCAAAGAAGATTGAGGCAGTCCAGAATTGGCCTCGACCAGCTTCAGTGATCGAGATCCGGAGTTTCTTGGGATTAGCAGGTTACTACCGTCGTTTTGTAGAGGGGTTTTCTTCTATTGCAGCCCCGATGACCAGGTTGACCCAGAAGGGTGTCCAGTTCCAGTGGTCAGAGGAGTGTGAGGCGAGCTTTCAGAAGCTCAAGACAGCCTTGACCACCGCACCGGTGTTGATACTACCTACAGGTGCAGGGCCTTATACAGTTTATTGTGACGCATCTCGTACAAGGCTTGGAGCGGTATTGATGCAGGATGGTAAGGTTATCGCTTATGCTTCGAGGCAGTTAAAAATACATGAGAAGATTATCCAGTTCATGATCTTGAGTTAGCAGCAGTGGTTCATGCCTTAAAGATCTGGAGGCATTATCTATATGGTGTGACATGTGAGGTGTACACTGATCACAAAATCCTAGAGTACTTGTTCAAGCAAAAGGAGTTGAATCTACGACAGCGGAGATGGTTAGAGTTGCTAAAAGACTATGATGTTACTATCTTATATCACCCGGGTAAGGCCAATGTGGTGGCCGATGCATTGAGTAGAAAGTATGCCAGCATGGGTAGTCTTGCATACATTCCGGTCAGTCAGAGACCATTAGCTCTAGATGTCCAGGCCTTAGCCAACCGGTTCGTGAGATTAGACATTTCTAAGCCTAGCAGGGTGTTAGCCTGCACGATCGCTCGTTCTTCTTTATTAGAGCGTATCCGTGAGAGGCAATTTGATGATCCTCATTTGCGTGAGTTGAGAGATACAGTACAGCAGGGAGGTGCCACACAGGTAAATCTAGATGATGATGGGGTATTGAAATTGCGGGGTCGAGTTTGTGTGCCCAATGTCGAAGGGATTCGAGAGTTAATCTTAGCGGAGGCCCACGGTTCGCGGTATTCTATTCACCCATGCGCCGCGAAGATGTACCAGGACTTACGTTAGCACTATTGGTGGCGCAGAATGAAGAAAGATATCGTTGCGTATGTATTCCAGGATCTGTCTCCTACTCGTCGGAGAGGTTAGCGGAGGTTTACATTAGGGAGATTGTTCGTCTCCATGGGGTGCCGGTATCCATTATCTCTGATCGGGGTATGCAGTTTACCTCACGGTTCTGGAGAGTGGTCCAGCATGAGTTAGGTACCCAGGTTCAGTTGAGTACAGCATTTCATCCTCAGACGGATGGCCAGTTCGAGAGGACTATTCAGATTCTAGAGGACATGCTTCGAGCTTGCGTTATTGATTTCGGAGGCTCATGGGACCCGTTTCTGCCATTAGCAGAGTTCGCCTACAATAACAGTTACCCGTCTAGCATCCAGATGCATCCGTATGAGGCGTTGTATGGTAGGCGATGTCGATCACCAGTTGGATGGTTTGAACCGGGAGAGGCTCGGTTGTTGGGTACAGACTTAGTTCAGGAGGCCTTGGATAAGGTCAAGACTATTCAAGAGAGATTGCGTTCAGCTCAGTCCAAGCAGAAGACTTATGCGGATCGTAAGGTTCGAGATGTAGATTTCATGGTTGGTGAACGAGTATTGCTCCGAGTGTCGCCTATGAAGGGCGTGATGAGGTTCGGGAAGAAGGGCAAGCTCAGCCCTAGGTATATTGGTCCATTTGAAATTCTGGACAGAGTGGGAGGGGTGGCTTACAGATTAGCTTTGCCGCCTAGCTTATCAGCCGTGCATCCAGTTTTTCATGTATCTATGCTTCGGAGATACCACGGCGATCCCACACATGTGTTAGACTTCAGTACTGTCCAATTGGACAATGATCTATCTTACGAGGAGGAGCCGGTGGCCATTCTAGACCGGCAGGTTCGACAGTTAAGGTCGAAGAGTTATCCTTCTGTGCGTGTTCGGTGGAGAGGTCAGCCTCCTGAGGCATCGACCTGGGAGTCCGAGCCTGATATGCGGAGCCACTACCCAAATTTGTTTCGTGACTCAGGTACTTCTTTCTGTTGTTTGTTCGAGGACGAACGGTTGTTTTAGAGGTGGAGATTGTGACGACCCAAAGGGTCATCACTTATTTTATTAATCATTTCGAGCTTCTGGAGGCCTTGAAAACCTCATTCTATGTTGCCTCGATTTACGTGAACGATTCGAGCATGTAGCCGGAAAGATTTTTGTGATAGAAAATATGAATTCTATGAGAAATTTGGATAAAAATGATATTAATATTGACATGGTTGACTTCAGTCAATATTTTTGGTAAACGGATCCGGACCCGAGATTGGATGGTCCCGAAAGGTTCGAAGGAAAATATGGGACTTGGACATGCGTCCGGAGTCGAATTCTGAGGCCTAGAGCCCAAGTTTTGAATTTTTCTATGAAATTGTTTTTGATGTAATTGTTAAAGGAAATGAATTAATTGACCTTGGTATCGGGCTCGTATTTTGGTTCCGATGCCCGGTACAAGTCTTAAATATTATATATGTGATTTCTGTAAAGTTTGGTGACATTCGGATGTCGTTTGAGATGTTTTGGACCTTGAGTTCCAAGTTTGAAAGTTTTGAAAACGAAAAGTATGAAAATCATGAATTTGAGGCTTGATTTGATGAAAACGATGTGATATTGGCGATGTGATCGGACGAACAAGTTCATAATGTGTTTTTGATGTTGTGTACATGTTTGGTTTGGAGCCCGGGGGGCTCGGGTAAAGATTTGATTGGCCGTAGGATCAATTTCTGAATTTATGCACTGCTGGTTTTTCACCCAGCTGTTGGCTTCGCATTTGCGAAGAATTTCTCGCAAATGCGAAGAAGGCAGTTCAAGGTTGGGTTCGCAAATGCGAACCCATTATCGCAAATGCGATGCCTGCCAGAACCAGCCTAGTTCGCAAATGCAAACAAAGTGTCGCAAATGCGACACTGGCACACCTGGACCAGAGTTCGCAATTGCGAACTTAACCTCGCAAATGCGAGGCCTTCAGTAATTGCCTGTCTTCACAATTGCGAAGAATGTGTCGCAATTGCGACAAAGCCTAGAAGCCAGGTGGTTCGCAAATGCGAACCTTATTTCGCAAATGCGAAATCCCCAGCAACTACTGCCTAGACTTCGCAAATGCGAACAAATGTTCGCAAATGCGAACTTCCCAACCTTAGCTTATTTTTCAAACTCCAGAAATTGGTCGGGGTTCGCAATTGCGAACCCATGTTCGCAAATGCGAACACAGAGACCTGTAAAACACGATTTTCAGTTCATTTCTTCACATTTCACAACCCAAAAACACCCATTTGCGACTCTTCACGGATTCCTTCTTCTTCAAAACTATTGTAAGTCACTTTTTACTTAATTCTTTCAATTCCTAACATCATTAAACATGTTTTTCAATAGAAATCAAAGGTTTTCATGGTAGAATTTCTTGTTTTTGATAGAATATAGGGTTTTCATAAATTGGGAAATTGGACCTCGAATTGAGGTCCGATTTGAAACAAATCATATACATGAACTCGTGGGGGATGGGTAACCGGATTTTGGTCCTAACCCCGAGTTCCGACCATGTGGGCCCGGGGTCGAAATTCACTATTCCGGGCGGAATGTTGTAAAAGTTGTAATTGGCCTTATGAATTAGTTTGTTGAGTAGTATTGATGATATTAAATCAATTGTGTATAGATACGATTGGATTGGAGCCAAATTTGAAATAAAAAGACATTGCCACGGATTGAATTGTTCATAAACATTCGAGGTAAGTGTTTGTTCTATCCTAGCTTGAGGGAATAGGATTATGTGCTCTGTGTTATGTGATCGAGTGCGGTGTATGGGCTGTGGTGACGAGCATCCATACACTAGCGTCTAGTATGACCGTGAGTCGTTGTTAATCCTTATTGTGAGACATATTTGCAGATAAATTGTTGAACCTTTGCCAGGTTGTAGAATTGTTATTGTTCTCCCTTGTCGGGACTTGTTGTGAAGATGATTATTGATTGCCCTTGTTGGGACGGTTTATGGATTACTGTTTTATTCTTTGCCCTTAACTGTGATTGTTATTTGGGTGAGGAAGAGTGATAATGCACGAAGGGTGATGCCGTGCCTTGATTTATTATTTATGCACGAAGGTTAATGCCGTGCCATGTTTTATTATTTATGCACGGAGGTTAATGTCGTTCCATGTTTTATTGATTATGCACGAAGGATCATGCCGTGCCCTGTTATTGAACCATGTATGAAGGATCATGCCGTACTATGGATGTGAGGATGAGAGTAAAAGCACGAAGGGTGATGCCGTGTACTTTATTTGCTTATTTGGTGAGGATGAGAGTAAAAGCACGAAGGGTGATGCCGTGCAACTTCTTGCTATTCCTTGACTTGATATTACTTGTGTTTCCATTATACTTTGTTTTCCTTGTGAACTTATTAACTGTTGTTAATTGTTGAATTCTTTTAGATATTCCTTATTGTGTTATTACTTGGTTATTTCTTGTTATTCCGTGGTATACATATATATTGAATTGCACAGGTTTATGTGGGTGTCTGGTCCTAGGCTTGTCACTACTTCGCCGGGATAGGCCAGGCACTTACCAGCACATGGGGTCGGTTGTGCTGATACTACACTTCTGTGTGTTTTTGCACAGGTCCAGGTTACGATCAGGGAGCAGCAGCAGTAAATCGATTGCGTGGGAGTTGATCACATTTGAGACCGAGGTAGCTTGCAGACGTCCGCAGGCCCGGCGTCTCTCTCTTTACTTATGTTACTAGCTGTAGTCTCTTTGTTCCGAGACAAACAGAATTATGTTATATTTCTTTCAAACTTTTATGTGTAGTATTCAATAGTAGTTCGTGAGTTGGTGACTCCACGTCTTGGGTAGAGGATTTCAGTATGATTTTCACCTTGTAATTAGTTATTTCTATTTCGATAAAGTATTCCGCATTTATTTAATTAAAGTTGTGGTTTGTTGATAAATAAATTATGAATTTGTGTTAAAAACAGGATAGTATGAATACAGTGGCTTGCCTAGCTACCACGAGTAGGCGCCATCACGATCCCGATGTTGGGGGAAAATCCGGGTCGTGACAATTGACCTATGGATCATTTAAACCGGAACGTTCATATTAGGTTTATAAAAGTATTTGTAGTAAATACCCAGATTGAAATATCCCATCATAAACTTCCGGTTGTTATATCTTTTTTCTTGAAATTATTGTTAGATTAGTTAGTGTTTGATGGGAGTATTTAAGAAGGTGGCTACTGGTTTTAAAAGGTATCTGTTAGGAAGAGATGTGTCTGTTGATTCCAATAGACTCCTAGAGGTATTATTTTAAAAGGTGCATGTTAGGAAGCGATGTGTATGTTGATTCCAACAGACTTCTAGAGGTATTATTTTAGAAGGTGCATGTTAGGAAGAGATGTGTCTGTTGATTCCAACAGACTCCTAGAGTTATTATAAATACCTGTCTTATCTCCAAAAAAGATATCATCTGAAAATATTCATCTCTTTCTCTTCTACTTATTTCTTTACAACTCACAACTATTTTGTTCTTGTGGAAATTCGAGTTAATTGCTGAAATTCGAATTTCAGAGGCTTTGTAGAATCTTGGAGGAATTCTGCCATAATCCATGCGGCAACGAAATTGGGAGGCTTAAATTCCTTAAGCACAGTGACTACACTATCAAAGCCTAATTATTTCGTCCCTATATTCTGTTATATTTTTCTAACAATCTTAAGGAATTTAAGAACACTGCAATGGAGGCTTCTGGTAGTGATTCTGGTTTCAACAAGATATTCGAAGTGTTCAAACTGGATCGATTTGATGGCTCAAATTTCACACGCTGGAAAGACAAATTGTTGTTCTTCCTCACGGAGTTGGGAATAGTATATCTACTGAGTTCTGATCTTACTGCAATGCCAGAACCTACCGCTGAAGACTCTGACGAAATTAAGGCGGCACGCAAAAAACATGAAGATGATGAGGTGCGCTGTAGAGGTTTTATTTTAAACTCACTTTCTGATCGTTTATATGATTTGTTCCGTCCTCACAAATCACCAGAAGAAATCTGGAAAGCCTTGGAACAGAAATATACTGCTGTGAAGCAAGGAACGGACATATTCCTTGGAATGAAATTTTTTTGAATTTCAAATGATAGATGGGAAATCTGTCATGGAACATGTTGATGAGTTGCTTGTTTTGATATCTACACTCAAAGATTTTAAAGTCGATGTTTCTGAATTTCTTCAAGTGGCTGCTATACTTGCAAAATTACCAGCCACTTGGAATAATTATAGGAAGAAATTATTACATTCTTCCAAAGACTTTAATATGGACCAGTTGACAAAGTATATTCGGATTGAAGAAGAGTCACGAAAACGTGAAAATAAATATGCTGCGAAAACTAGTTCAAAGGTGAATTATATTGAGTCTAATAAGGCAAACAACTCAGGAAAATCTGGTAACAAGGGTGGAAAGAAGAGAAAGTTTGGGGATGCTCCAAAGGAAAATTCTTCTAACATTAAGAAAGGCCCATGTTATACTTGCGAAAAGATGGCTCATTTTAAGAGAGATTGCAGGTTTCGTAAGAGACAGAAAAATGAAGAAAATGCTGGACAGAATAGGTTAAATAATGTTGAACAACAATAAGCTTCTTCTTCGGACATCATTGCTATGATTTCTGCCTTTACCAACTTAAATCTGTGTATGGTAACTGAATGCGACATGGCAGCAACTACGAAATCTGCAGATTGGTGGTATGATTCCGGTGCTACAATTCATGTATGCAATGACAAGAGTTTCTTCAAACATTATGATGTTGCAACAAGTGATGAAAAGGTTTTAATGGAAAATCATGACACCGCCAATGTCTTTGGAAAATGAATAGTTGAACTACAATTCACTTCGGGAAAGAAGTTGATTTTAATTAATGTTCATCATGTACCTGATGTTAGGAAGAATTTAATTTCTGCAAGTTTATTAAGTAAGAAAGGCCTCAAAACTGTTATAGAGGCAGAAAAGATTATATTTTCTAAGAGTGATGTATTTGTAGGACAAGGCTACTCTTATGAGGGCATGTTCAAATTAAGTATTAATAAAGTTGAAGTTTCTGCTTATATGATTGAGTCATCTATTAATTTATGGCATGCTAGACTTTCACATGTTAATTTTCGATATGTTAAGTTTATGTCTAAAAATAAATTAATTCCTGCTGTTGAGAATAATGATAAAAAATATGAAATTTGCATACAAGCTAAGATGACTAAGAAATCTTTTCCAAAGAATGAAAGAACAAGTAACCTACTAGAACTTGTGCATTCCGATATATGTGAATTGAATGGTCATTTAACTAGAGGTGGAAATAGATACTTTATTACTTTTATAGATGATCATTCTAGATATACACATGTTTACTTAATGAAAACAAAATATCAAGCATTTGATATGTTCAAGAGTTACAAAGCATTAGTTGAAAATCAATTGGAAAAGAAGATTAAAATCCTACGTAGTGATCGAGGAGGCGAATATCTTTCAAATGAATTTTCTGTATTATGTGAAGAAAATGGTTTGATTTACCAAGTTAGTGCACTGTATACCCCGCAACAAAATGGTCTTGTTGAAAGAAAAAATAGAACGTTGGTAGATATGGTTAATGTTATGCTTTTACATGCAAAGTTACCAACGAATTTGTGGGGGGGAAGCTTTGTTAACGGCTTGTTTTGTGCATAATAGAGTACCTTCAAAGAAATTTAAGGTTTCACCATATGAATTATGGAAAGAAAGAAATCCTAATTTAAATTTCTTAAGGGTATGGGGTTGTTTAGCCTATTATAGAATTCCAAATCCTAAAAGAACTAAGTTAGGACCTAGAGGAATTAAAAGCATATTTGTAGGATATGCTGAGAACTCAAAGGCATACAGATTATTGGACATTGAGTCTAAGTATATTGTGGAATCTAAAGATGTTGAGTTCTTGGAAACAAAGTTCATTGGTGATTCTAATAATTCACACGAGGACACAGAAATTACTAAACAAGATGATAATTCAACAGGCATTGGTGATAATGCAGTAACTCAAGAAAATTATGCAGAACCTAGTTCTTCTTCTAACAATAAAAGAAAGGCAATTGAATCTCCTATAGAACCAAGAAAAAGTCAAAGAGTTAGAAACGAAAAAAAATAGGTTCTGATTTTATTTCTTCTCAAGCACTAGTCTTTTTGGTAGAAGGAAGTAGAGATAAAGTATTAAATAAAATATCCATTATTTTAAATTTAGAAGAGGATCTTAAAACCTATACTGGGGCTTTGGCTTCGCGGGATTCTTCGTTTTGGAAAGAAGCTGTAAATGATGAAATGGATTCTCTTTTATCAAATGGTACATGGGTATTGGCAGATTTACCTTCTAATACTAAACCTATTGGGTGTAAATGGGTTTTTAGAAGAAAATACAATACTGATGGTTCTCTACAAACATTTAAAGCTAGACTAGTAGCCAAGGGATTTAGACAAAAGGCAGGAGTAGATTACTTTGACACATATGCTTCTGTGGCCAGGATTACCTCACTAAGAGTATTATTTGCTTTGGCATCAATATATGATCTAAATGTCCATCAAATGGATGTTAAGACGGCATTCTTAAATGGTGATCTTGATGAAGAAGTTTATATGTGTGACGACCCGGCCCGTCGTCACGGGAATTACCATCCCGTTATGTTGAAATTATATGTTTTATATCTTTATATCGGTGATAGACTCTATCGGGTGAGTTAGGAGTGATTTGAATTGAAAATGAGGCATATAGCCTTTTTGAAGGAAACTTGAATATGGAAAGTCAACCTGGAGTTGACTATTGAGTTAGAGTGCTCAGAATCAGATTCTGATGATTCGACCAGGTTCGGTAATGCATCGCATTCGCGAGGTCAATGCCACGTTCGCGTAGGTTGGGGCTAGTTGGCCATCGCGTTCGTGAGGAATAATGCTGCGTTCGCGTAATAGGAAGTCGGGAACCATCGCGTTCGTGATGGTGCAGGTCGCGGACGTGTAAGAGGAAAAGGCGATGCATCGCATTCGCGTGGACTGGGACGCGTTCGCGTAGAGTAAAAATCCGAAGATTGGGAGTTCGCCTTCGCGGACGCGTGACTTCACGTCGCGTTCACGATGAAGAAGAGGAATAAGGCATCGCGTTCGCTTGAGGGGCATCGCGAACGCGATGAAGGAATTTGGCTGGCAGTGAGTTTAATTACAGAACAGAACCAGTCGCGGGTTAACACCCCAAAACACCAAAAATTGAGTTCTAGAGAGAGAGACTCACGGGAATTGCTGGGAATTCATCGGGGATTCGTTGGAGGTAAGTTTTGTGGCTTAATTACATCATTTTATCATGAAATCCTTGGTTAATTCTCTGTAAATGGAAGATTAAAGGTAGGTTTTAACCCTAGGCCTAAATTGTAGAAAACCAAGGATTTGAGTGGGCAAATGGAGTCTGAATTTGGTAAATTTTATATGCCTAGACTCGTATTGAGATGAGGGTTCCGAATATGTGACTTTCGTAATTTTTCGAGAAGTGTACCGAAAGTCGGGTTTTGACAACTTTGGGAATTTTGATGTAAATTGAGTTGTATTCATTGGGTGTTGTCCCATTAGCCTAATTTGTTGTGTTTTTACTGTATTTGATCAGATTCTACACGTGCGGAGCATGATTCTCGTGGAAAGGGCATTGCGGAGTAGTCGTCGCGCTGTATTGAGGTGAGTAATAGATGTGGGTGATGACCAGCGGGTTCGAAACCCCGGTACACCACTTTATGATGCTGTATAGCGGCGAGACACGTACTCTCATGTGAGTGCGGGGTCGATCATGATTTGAGGACTATGGCTTAGTCCGACCTGTTGTTTCTGTATTATGATATTGGCTATTCCTGAGTCGTTGAACCTCCTTCTTGGATGATTGCATACTGTATTATGATATTGACTATTCTTGAGCCGTTAAACCTCCTTCTTGGATGGTTGAGTATACCTGTGGGCTGCGAGCCAGTCATTGGATCCCACGAGGATCGTTATCATTGTCTTGTGATATAGACATGCTAGTTTACTACCAGTCCGTAGCTATTTACTATTATCATGTTATTTCCAATCTCTGGAACTTGATAGTACTGTTTTTAACTGAAAAATGATAAAAGAGTTTTCAAAACTACTCTGGAGCCCGCAAGGCTGTAATTGCATATTAGCTGTAGGAGCCCCCCGGAGTCTGAACCCCCACAGTGAGCACGTGTACCCAAATTGGATCGGGCTACGCGCCGTAGCGGTCATATCATGCATTGCATTGCATTTAGCTACATCTGATAGCTGTTATACTGTTTTGCTGGTACTTGTTGGTACAGGTACAGTTGATATTGATTCTGTGACAGGGTATTTGATTACAACTTTACATAGTGCTTTATTGCGGATTTCTTATCTGCGCTGTCTTACCCCTATTTATTACCACTGAGTCTGGCAGTACTCATTTTACTCCCTGCACCTTGTGTGCAGATCCAGGTACCTCTCAGCAGTGATCCGGCAACTGTTCGAGGCGACTCATGTTGGATATTCGAGGTAGCTGCAAGGCCCGCAGGACCCGATATTCCCTCCTACTGTATTTGATTCTGTATTGATATTTCTTTCCGCACTCGGTATCTTGTAAATCATTATTACACTTATGTTCTTTTAGAGGCTCTTGACTCTTGACCCTTCGGTCTATGGGAGTTGGTATGTTTTGGGACTTGGTTCCCTGTTTGATATATATATATATATATCACTGTTGTTTTATGATTTGATATGTTTTAAATGGGATAAGGCGAGCTCCTAGCTCCGTTATTGTTATTGATTGGTCAGGCTGGCCTAGCAGTGTGTTGGGCGCCATCACGACCAGATTTGGGGTCGTGACAAGTTGGTATCAGAGCCTAGGTTTACTAGGCCTCATGAGTCTTGAGCCGGTTAGTAGAGTCTTGTGGATCGATACGGGGACGCTTGTACTTATCCTCGGGAGGCTGTGAACCTTTAGGAAACACTTCACATTTCTTGAACTCTATCGTGCAATCTTGTTGTCCTGAGAACTGAACTTCTATATTCTATTCTCTCGCAGATGGCGAGAACGCGAACATCAAGGCGAGGTGGACAACCTCCATTGCCACCTACTAGAGGCCGTGGGCGCGGTCGTGCTAGAGGTAGAGGTAGGGCAGCTGAGGCAGTGCCAGCTGACCCGCCTGTTGTACCTGTTCAGGAGCAGCCCCCAGTGGTTGATGCTCCAGTAGCCTAGTTCAGGCCCAGACTGTATATATTTCTATACAAAATCACATAAGTATGGACTACATTTTGTAATGAAACAAGCTAATATAAGAGCAATTAGTATGTAAATGTGCCGAATCTCTCCGGCACATCAGACCCCTACAGCTCGCACACCTGAGCAGGTTGTTCAGGGACTTTAGACGCTAGATGTGGTCCCCGCACAGGTGGTTGCACCGGTTATCCCTCCAGCTGCACCAGCTCCAGCTCCATAGCATATGGTTCAGGCTATGCCCGACGATGAGCAGCGTCGTCTTAAGAGGTTTGGTAGACTTCAGCCACCCCATTTCTGTGGCATTGAGGGCGAGGATACCCAGGGTTTCTTGGATAAGTGTCAGAGGATGCTACGTACGGCTGGTATTCTTGAGTCCAGCGGAGTTTCATTTACTACCTTTCAGTTCACCGGTCCCGCATTTGATTGGTGGGAGGAGTTTGAGAGGCGTAGGCCTGCAGGAGCAACACCCCTCACATGGCAGCAGTTCTCTACTCTCTTTCTAGAGAAATATGTACCACAGTCTCGTCGCGAGGAGCTACGTTGCTAGTTCGAGTGGTTGGTTCAGGGCGACATGTCTGTGACCCAGTATGAGCTCGGATTCACACGGTTGGCTAGGCATGCCACATGGATGATCCCTACTGGTAGGGAGAGGATTAGGAGGTTCATTGATGGCCTCAACTACTCCATCCGTATTACTATGACCAGAGAGAGAGTTCTATCGTCATCATTTGAGCAAGTCATGGATATGGCACGCTCCATTGAGGTGGATCGTCGCCGAGAAAGAGAGGAGCGGGAGGCCAAGAGGCCTCGTGGTTCCGGTAGTTTCAGTGGTGCTCCATCTAGAGGGCATTTCTAGCAGGGCAGAGGTCGCTCATCTAGACCTTCTCATTCAGGCCGCCCTGAGCAGAGCGGAGGTTCTTATGGTCATGGTATACAGGGATTTCAGCAGGGTCAGTCTTCACTCAGTGCCCTCCCAGCCCAGAGTGCAGCACCTACTACTTCTCCAGCACCAAGTGCATGTTATGAGTGTGGTGAGTTTGGCCACATGAGGAGACAGTGCCCTCGACTCCGTAGGGACAGGACTCAGCAGAGGGATCAACCCTCTTCTTCAGCACCATCTCAGGCTAGTAGAGGTGGAGGTCAGCCTTCTCGTGGTCGCCCCAGAGGCGAGAAGAGATCTGGTGGAGGCCAGGCACGATTCAATGCACTCCCTGATAGGCGTGATGCGGTTGCCTCCGATGCGGTGATTACAGGTATCATTTCTGTCTGTCACAGAGATGCCTCGTTCTATTTGATCCAGGGTCCACATATTTATACGTGTCTTCTTATTTTTCTCATTATTTTGGTGTGACTCGTGGTAGTCTTGATTTACCCGTTCATGTATCCACCCCTGTGGGTGATACGATTATTGTGGATCATGTTTATAGATCCCGTGTTATTTCTATTGGGGGTCTGGAGACCCAGGCAGATCTGTTATTGTTGGGGATGGTGGACTTGATATGATACTGGGTATGGACTGATTGTCTCTGTACCATGCTATATTGGACTGTCATGCTAAGACAACGTTGGCTTTCCTGGTATATCTCAGATTGAGTGGCGGGGTTCGACTGATTTCGTCCCTAGCCGTGTTATTTCATTTTTTTAAAGGCTCAGAAAATGGTTGAAAAAGGATGTTTGTCATACTTAGCATTTGTGAGAAATGTGGGAGCTGAGTCTCCTAGCATTGATTCTGTACCAATTATGATAATATGATTTGTGTAGTATTGAGACTAATATTGCGATATGCATTGTGATGTCTCGTCGAGTTGTGAATGTATTGCTAGGATGATTTTGGTGATTCTCTGGCAGGTGGATAGGCCAATTTACAAAGGAAACTCTGCCGAAACTTTTGGAAAATTTGGGACTTAGAAAAGATTTTTGTTTACCTAAAGAGTGGGCGTAACGGTTGTGTGTGAATGAATGCAAGAATTGCAAAAAGGGTTAGTATTTCTGATGATTCGAATCTCCGCCGAAGCTTGTAAATGACTCGAGTTTAATCTAACTAGAACATTACAACATCATTTAAGTAGAATGCTATGAGTGGCTAAAAGTGCTTAGATGTATGGTTCCAAACCATGTTGGGGAGGTTGTTATTGATTAACTGATTGCACTGTTGTGTGCTGTGTTGGCTCTGTCTCTAAGTATGTTGGGAAAATTCTGATAAAGGTTATGATGCTTCGTAGATGTGAAGAAATACTAGTATGTTTGGAACTAATGATGGTAAGGAATGTTTGGTGTATAGAGAAGGGAGATAGCTAATTGTATCTGTATGTAATCATGTTTCGCGGTGTCGGAGTTCTAGCAAGGAACGAGTGGTTCTGTACAATAAGACAGTTGAATTACAGCGGAGTTAGGGTGAATGACGCCCGAGAATTGTTTTACGATGTTCAAGATCTTGCTTGTGACAAGTTGACTTGTGTTATAATATGTGAATGATGGGATTCTATGTAATCCGTATTGGAAGGTAATGATAATGAATTCAAAATCGCATGAATGTTCTTCAAAATAATGTATTGTAGAATGTGTACTTCTGGGAAACATTGAGAGAGTATTTTGTGGCCTATGTGCCTTAGACCGTGTGGTCTTATGTACGAGTCTTGTGTGGTAACATGAGTTGATGTATTATGGTGCTAAAGTAATGGCTAATATTAAATTAAGGATGAATCAGAAAGGAAACTGGGTACATGGAACAACTTGTTAATAAACCGAAGCGGTATGATAAGGAATACGATAAATTCCTGGTATGTGTTTGAAGTAATGGGTCTTGCAGATGTTATGCAACAAAGCTCGTGAGTGTTGGCAGTTTTGTAACTCGATATGGGTATGAGGACTCAGTCCTGACAATTTAACTTATGCGATGTGTTATGGAAAGTTGATAATGGCATATTCAAGGTTTTGAGATCAGTTCATAACATATTGGAAGTCATTAAAATTATTGAGCAGCGCGGGCAGCTGCAGGTGATTTAAACAATCGATCTTTCTGGCGATTAAGGAAAATGGTACTGCTACTCTAGTGAATTGGCAGTGAATATGGTCCAAAAGGACAAGGTAATGTAAACTGATAATATCTAGTGGTATGGTGGTATTCTCTTGTTGAATTGACTGTAATAATTGAGTCGTCGATGGCATAGTGAAATTTCTGAATGGCTTTCGTGGTATGAATGGATGCTTGATGTGCGTTATGTATTCGTACGGTGAAGTACAGAATGAGGCATAATGATTCATGTGTTATATATGTGTTGGAGACTTGAAGTTCTCGTTAGTCCGCCTATGCAGTGGTGGTATATCGTGTGTATCAGCACCGTTTAGTGATTATTGGAAATCGGAAGCCCTAGTGGCTGTCTCTCAACTTGATATGACGAATTTGGATTATGATGCTTGATTGTTGACTGGTTTTAATGGTTCAGGGTTGTCTAGACTAATGTGATATGGACTATGATGGAATGGCACAAATTGCGTAGCAGAGTGCATCGGAGTATGCTCCAGCAGGGTAGTTGTACCCAGGACTAGTGGATGGCTGGTAGGTATTGCTTTGTTAGCTAGGCCTTCGTGGCGGATGTCAGTGTAGAGGTATCTACCATTGATTCAACTCCAGTATTGAGGAACTTTGTCGGATGCGTTTCATGTGGCCGAGGTTGAGGCTATATATATATATATATGTTTGTTGCAATGAGCAACTTGACTCGATGTGCATTCCCCTTGCTAGATGTATTCGTGGATCGGGTGGCACGCCGCCACATGTATAATATTTTGATCGGGTGGCACGCCGCCACATGTATGGTATCAGGATCGGGTGGCACGCCGCCACGGGTATGTTACTAGAACGGGTTGCGCGCTGCAACAGTGTGATGTGGAAAATATAGCTTCCTATATGTTACTTTGTATACAATACTTCCTAGCTTCTGAGGAATAGTCCGTATTGGGTATCGCTCGGGGAATAACACATCAGTTGTGATTTGATAGTGTATACCAATCGTATCACTATAGGCGTGATTGATTTCTTGAGTTTAGATCTAGATATGTGCGTGCCTGACCGCTTTGAGCATGGTGACTTGAGGTACTTCATGAGTAATAGTGTTTGGATAGAATCATGAATCGTGGCAAGGCCATGTGATGTTATGACCTCTCGAGGAGGATTCAGGTACTCTATTTCTATAATGCGAGACGCAATCTCGGTTCTGTGTAATGATGGCACAGAGGAATTGAATTGCAGCTCTTTTGCTGGAGACAATTGTCATGATTTGAGCTGTCATGATTCGAGTGTGTTCGGACGTTTCTATTGGAGCCTATGTTGTGCTCGTCGCGGCTTAGGCCGGTGTTTGAGGTGTCATGTCACCAAGTACGGTATGTTATAATCGAAATGATCGTTGGAGCCATTAATGAGAGCGGGAATATGTGATTTCAGTTGGTTAGAAAGGTAATATTGAGGTTTGGCTCCGAAATCTATTGTGGTATCGGTTAAAAAGGGAAATGGATTCATGAATGGTTGACCTGAGAGATGGATTCAAAATATCGCATGTTCGGTTGCCGTGGGCATGATATGGAAGTGTTGGAATAAGACTTTAGCTAATGAAAAAAAAAGGTTTTTCAGTTGGTATTTGGTTATCATGGGAAATTGTTGTGATTAGAGACTATCGTCTCGAGAGATTGTGGTTTGATACATCATATGATCTCACCTGGAGTGGTGAGTATCCCTTATTGC
Organism: Nicotiana noctiflora; assembly: GCA_032618575.1. Lineage (NCBI taxonomy): Eukaryota > Viridiplantae > Streptophyta > Magnoliopsida > Solanales > Solanaceae > Nicotiana > Nicotiana noctiflora. The sequence goes on along the minus strand of JASVEL010013784.1, from coordinate 19,862 downwards.
AGTGGATTCTAGTGTATCATGAGTATAGGCATGGGATTAGCAATTGGTATATGATTTCGGAAAGTGTAATGTGGTTTATGGTTCAGATGGTCTTTGAAATTTCAGCTATATCGTGTTATCGGACTTATGATAGCTAGGGTAAAGTGGTATCACCCCAAATATATGCTTGGTAAGGTCATTCAACTATTGGGTTGCTTCTAGTACAACTCTGAGTCCGCTCGAGGACGAGCGTTTGCTTAAGTTGGGGAGAATGTGGCGACCCGGCCCGTCGTCACGTGAATTACCACCCCGTTATGTTGAAATTATATGTTTTATGTCTTTATATCGGTGTTAGACTCTGTCGGGTGAGTTAGGAGTGATTTGAATTGAAAATGAGGCATATAGCCTTTTTGAAGGAAACTTGAATATGGAAAGTCAACCTGGAGTTGACTATTGAGTTAGAGTGTTCAGAATCGGATTCTGATGATTCGACAGTTTCGGGGGATCATTTATGACTTAGGAGAGCAATCGGAATTGAATTTGGAGGTTCGGTGTAGTTTTAGGCTTGAATTGACGAAGGTTGAATTTTGGCGAAAACCGGACGGTAGGCGAGATTTTGATCCGGGGGTCGGAATGGACTTCCAACAATTTTTGTAGCTTTTTCATGTGATTTTGGATATGTCCGCAAATTTTCAAGTCATTCGGACGTCGTTTGGTCGGGTTCTTGATCGAATGTGTAATTCAGAAAGTTTTAAGAAACTTAGGCTTGAATCCGTGTGTAATTGGTGATTTTGATGTTTAGGATGATGTTTTTATGATTGGAACAAGTTCGTATCGTGTTTTGGAGTATGTTGGTGGTTTTCGTTGGGGTCCCGGGGGCCTCGGGGTGAATCCGGACCCGGCATTTTGGGAACATTAAAGTCTGCTGGAAAATTTCAGAAGAATTGCAGAAAATTTAGCCTTCGCGTTCGCGAGGGCAAGGCCCGCGTTCGCGTAGGCCAGGTTCAGTAATGCATCGTGTTCGCGAGGTCAATGCCGCGTTCGCATAGGTTGGGGCTAGTTGGCCATCGTGTTCGCGAGGAATCATGTCGCGTTTGCGTAATAGGAAGTCGGGAACCATCGCGTTCGCGATGGTGCAGGTCGCGGACGCGTAAGAGGAAAAGGCGAAGCATCGCGTTCGCGTGGACTGGGACGCGTTCGCGTAGAGTAAAAATCTGGAGATTGGGAGTTGGCCTTCGCGGACGCATGACTTCACGTCGAGTTCGCGATGAAGAATAGGAATAAGGCATCGCGTTCGCGTGAGGGGCATCGCGAACGCGATGAAGGAATATGGCTGGCAGTGAGTTTAATTACAGAACAGAACCAGTCGCGGGTTAACACCCCAAAACACCAAAAATTGAGTTCTAGAGAGAGAGACTCACGGGAATTGCTGGGAATTCATCGGGGATTCGTTGGAGGTAAGTTTTGTGGCTTAATTACATCATTTTATCATGAAATCCTTGGTTAATTCTCTGTAAATGGAAGATTAAAGGTGGATTTTAACCCTAGGCCTAAATTGTAGAAAAACAAGGATTTGAATGGGCAAATGGAGTCCGAATTTGGTAAATTTTATATGCCTAGACTCGTATTGAGATGAGGGTTCCGAATATGTTACTTTCGTAATTTTTCGAGAAGTGTACCGAAAGTCGGATTTTGACAACTTTGGGAATTTTGATGTAAATTGAGTTGTATTGATTGGGTGTCGTCCCATTAGCCTAATTTGTTGTGTTTCTACTGTATTTGATCAGATTCTACACGTGTGGAGCTTGATTATCGTGGAAAGGGCATTGCGGAGTAGTCGTCGCGCTGTATTGAGGTATGTAATAGATGTGGGTGATGACCAGCGGGTTCGAAACCCCGGTACACCACTTTGTGACGATGTATAGCGGCGAGACACGTACTCTCTTGTGAGTGCGGGGTCGATCATGATTTGAGGATTATGGCTTAGTCCGACCTGTTGTTTCTGTATTATGATATTGGCTATTCCTGAGCCGTTGAACCCCCTTCTCGGATGATTGCATACAGTATTATGATATTGGCTATTCTTGAGCCGTTGAACCTCCTTCTTGGATGGTTGAGTATACTTGTGGGCTGCGAGCCAGTCATTGGATCCCACGAGGATCGTTATCATTGTCTTGTGATATAGACATGCTAGTTTACGACCAGTCCGTAGCTATTTACTGTTATCATGTTATTTCGAATCTTTGGAACTTGATAGTACTGTTTTTAACTGAAAAATGATAAAAGAGTTCTCAAAAGTACTCTGGAGCCCGCGAGGCTGTAATTGCATATTAGCTGACTGGTAGTGGGTCGGGCTGCGCGCCGCAGCGGTATATATAATGGATCAGGCTGCGCGCCGCAACGTATATTCATGATATTGTGCTTGGGCTGTAGGAGCCCCTCCGGAGTCTGAACCCCCATAGTGAGCACGAATACCCAAATTGGACCGGGCTACGCACCGTAGCGGTCATATCATGCATTGCATTGCATTTAGCTACATCCGATAGTTGTTATACTATTTTGCTGGTACTTGATAGTACAGGTACAGTTGATATTGATTCTGTGACAGGGTATTTGATTACAGCTTTACATAGTGCTTTATTGCGGATTTCTTATCTGCGCTGTCTTACCCCTGTTTATTACCACTGAGTCTGGCAGTACTCATTTTACTCCCTGCACCTTGTGTGCAAATCCGGATATCTCTCAGCAGTGATCCGGTAGCTATTCGAGGTGACATCTGTAGGATATCCGAGGTAGCTACAGAGTCCGCAGGACCCAATATTCCTCCCTACTGTCTTTGATTCTGTATTGATATTTCTTTCCGCACTTGGTATCTTGTAAACCATTATTATACTTATGTTCTTTTAGAGGCTCATGACTCTTGACCCTTCGGTCTCTGGGAGTTGGTATGTTTTGGGACTTGGTTCCCTGTTTGATATATATCTATCACTGTTGTTTTATGATTTGATATGTTTTAAATAGGATAAGGCGAGCTCCTAGCTCCGTTATTGTTATTGATTGGTCAGGCTGGCCTAGCAGTGTGCTAGGCGCCATCACGACCGGATTTGGGGTCGTGACAATATGGAGCAACCCGAACGATTTGTGCTTCCTGGGAATGAGAAGAAAGTTTGTAAATTAGTTAAGTCCTTGTATGGTTTAAAACAAGCTCCAAAACAATGGCATGAAAATTTTGATAGTGTTATATTATCAAATGGTTTTAAACATAATGGAGCAGATAAATGCATTTATTCTAAATTCACAAAGGACTATGGAGTGATAGTGTGTCTTTATGTTGATGACATGCTAATCATAGGAACTAACATGCAATGCATAAATGAAACTAAGAAGTATTTAACTTCTCAATTTAAAATGAAAGATCTGGGAGAAGTTGATACTATCTTGGGTGTTAAAGTTAAAAGACATAGTGGGGGTTTTGCATTATGTCAGTCTCATTATATTGACAAGGTTCTTTTCAAATTTAATCATTTGGGTATTAAAGAATTTAATACTCCGTTTGATGCTTCTAGCAAGATGGTTGAGAACCCCGGAAGATCTGTTAGTCAATTAGACTATGCTAGTGCAATTGGTAGTTTAATGTATGTTATGCATTGTACTAGGCCAGATATTGCCTTTGCGGTTTGTAAATTGTCAAAATATACTCACAATCCAAGTGGTGATCACTGGAATGGTATAGTGAGGGTACTTGGTTATCTGAAAAAGACAAAAACTTTTGCCTTGTATTATAACAGATTTCCTTCAGTGTTAGAAGGTTATTGTAATGCTAGTTGGATAACTAGTGTTAGTGATAACAAGTCAATGTCTAGGTGGATATTCACTTAGGTGGAGGAGCAATTTCATGGGCTTCTAAGAAACAGACGTGTATTACTCATTCCACAATGGAATCTGAGTTTATCGCTTTAGCAGCTGTAGGAAAAGAGGCAGAATGGCTGAGAAATCTATTGTTAGATATAAAGTTGTGGCCACAACCAATGCCAACTGTTCTCTTGCACTGTGATACTGAAGCAATTATGTCTAAGGCATTTAGCAAAATATACAATGGAAAATTTAGACATATTGCTTTAAGACATGATTACATAAGACGAATAATTTCGGATGGAATTATTAATGTTGTGTACATCAAGACAACCTTGCTGACCCATTCACTAAAGGACTCGCGAGGGATATGATAATAAGCACAACAAGTGCTATGGGTCTAAGGTAAATTAAATTTGTCACTAGTAACGGGAACCTTACCTTTCTTATTGTTTAACAATATTAAAGGTTTAAAAGGTAATAACAAGTTATAGTTGTGACGGATAGCAGGTACTGAAAATTAGTACCCAGAAAAAGAGGATGAGTATAAAATACTCTTAATGAAGAAGCAAAGTTCAGTTTAGGAACTAAACAAGTCCATGTTAAGGACTTGGTTAAATCTTCACCTATGTAAACACAAGAAGTGGTGCCGCTTCAGTCAAAGTTTGGAACACAAAACTTGATAAGTGTTTATGAATTCAGGAAGTAGCACAAGTCCATAATCAGGTGCTAAAACTCACGGTGAACAAGTTGTCGATTTGGTACGATTTATGTGTATAAAGCTTTTCCGCCTTGTCATATAGGAATTGTGGTTTAATAGAACTTAATCTAACCATTAATTTCGACAAGGTCTTGAATAGTTTATACAAGTAGTGGGTTTAAATCGAAAGTGTCACGACCCTAGTTCACCAATCGTGAACATGTCATGACGGCACCTAGTCCCCACGACTAGGTAAGCCTAACACGTTACAGAAAATGCCAGTTTATAAACATTAAATAAGAAAAGCGGAAATATAATATAAAAAGGAAATGTAATCCGTGCCACTTGGCACATACATCCGTCAAACAAACTGTATAAAACACCACCAAGACTAGGAATCCCACGGGCAAAACAGACTAAAAAGGAGAGTATACAACTGTGGCTCTAAATGTAAAGAGTTTCTAACAACGAAATAAGGGAAAACATCTACTAATACTATCAGAATAGAAGGAGGGCCTCCGGATCCGCGGACGTAGCAGATCATACCTCGAGGTCTCCCAAAACGCTGCTGAATCACCTAATATGAGCCTGTCCTGATGTACCTGGATCTGCACAACAAAAGTGCGCAGAAGAGTAGCATGAGTACACCACGGCGATACTGAGTAAGTGCCAAGCCTAACCTCGATGAAGTAGTGACGAGGAAGGTCAGGGCACTACTGAGGAAAAATAAAATAACCAATATGATAATGAGAAGACAATATGTGTATAATCACAGCAAGTATCCGGCAAGAAAAAAAATAAGTAAAACAATAGCAACGGACGAACACTATCAAGGAATAGAGGTACAAACTACAACAAGATATTTATCATCGGGGATCTCCTGGTATCCTGAGGATCTCTTGGTATCCTCAATAAATATATTTTAGGGATCTCTTAGTATCCATAATAATATTAAATTCTGGGATCTCCTGGTATCCCGAGGATCTCCCGGTATCCTCAATAAATGTTCTGGGATCTCTTAGTATCCAGAGGATCTCCTAGTATCCTCAATAATATTCTGGGATCTCTTAGTATCCGGAGGATCTCCTAGTATCCTCCATAATATATTCTTTTCTGTTCCAGGGATCTCTTAGTATCCCGCACCCTCATTCTTATTGTATAACATGTATAGGGGAAATTTCCGGGATGCCGTCCCGTGGGATCTCATAGTATCCAGAGGATCTCCTAGTATCCTCAATAATATTCTGGGATCTCTTAGTATCCAGAGGATCTCCTAGTGTCCTCAATAATATTCTTTTTTGTGCCAGGGATCTCTTAGTATCCCGCACCCTCATTCTTATTGTATAATATGTATAGGGGAAATTTCCGGGATGTCGTCCCATAGTCCAAATTTAAATCAATCACCAACAACAACTCAAGATATTAATTAACTACAGACTCATAACAATAATAGTATATTCTGGCCTAATATGTCTCGTAAAATGCAACAACGTAGTTTAAGCAAATAGACAATTAAATCCACTAAACATGTTTTTCATAACTAGCACAAGCTATAATAGCAGTTAGGAATAAGTAAATATGAAAGAGAACTCAACTCAAGTAACTTTTATTTTTAAGTAAAAATTCGGGTTTTCAACAATTAGCTCAAGTACGCGCTCGTCACCTCACGCACAAGGCATTCAATTATCAAATTTATATCTTAAGGGACAAAGTCCCCCACACAAAGTTAGACAAGCCACTTACCTCGACTCTGGTACAAAACCGCTAAGAGACAACTCTGTTGCCGTGAATGTCGGCTTCCACAGGTGTAGTATCTGATAAAAATCAATGGAATCACATCAAAATAGGCCAATTGGGCATTACCCAATCAAAACAATCGAATTACACCAAAACCACAAAGTTGCCAAAGCCCGACTTTCGGTACGCTTCTCGAAAAATTACGAAAGTTACATTTTCGGATTCCTTATCTCAACACGAGTCTAACCATACCAAGAACACCCAAATCGGACCACAAATGGCCCATCAAATCCTTGATTCTATCCAAGAGGGTTTTCTACCCTTTTTAGCAAAAATTCTCAAATTAAAGACTAAAACTTGCAATAGATTCGAGTTATACAACCAAAATTGAGTTAAGAGTACTTACCCTTTTAATTTCTCCAAAAATCTCCCGAAATATCGCCTTACCCGAGCTCCAAATCGTCAAAAATGGCAAATGGAATGAAGTTTGAACTTTATTCTGCTGTCCATGTATTTGTTCTTCGCGTTCGCGGTCCTTCTATCGCGTTCGCGAAGAACAATCTCCCCAAAAATACATTTTCCAACTTTGCTCGGACAGCCTCTATTGCAATGGCCATACCTTTTTACACACAACTCCAAATGACTATTATAACATATTTATGGAAACTAGATGCAAAGAGCTACAAATTTCGTTTTTGAATCACCTCGAACTTCCTTGTAGATAAAACGATATGAGCTTCCGAAGTAGGACCTGTGCGACAGAAAATCCTTCTTCGCGAACGCGAGGCACTGTTCGCGAACGCGAAGAACAAAGTCCCTGATGGAAAATCCTTCTTCGCGAACGCGATACCTTCATCGCGAACGCGAAGAACAAAGTCTTAGAGGCCAAATTCTTCTTCGCGAATACGATAGGACCCTCGCGAACGCGAAGAACAATACCAGATACCAGAACAGCAGTCCAAAAACTTCCAAAAATGACCCGTTGGGCATCCGAAATTATCCCGAGGCCCCCGAGACCCCAACGAAAACCACCAACATACTCCAAAATATGATACGAACTTGTTCCAATCATAAAAACACCTTCCTAAACATCAAAATCACCAATTACACACGGATTCAAGCCTAAGTTTCTTCAAAACTTCCGAAACTAACATTCGATCCAAAACCCGATCAAATGACATCCAAATGACCTGAAAATTTGCGGACATATCCAAAATCACATAACGAAGCTACAAAAATTGTCGGAATTCCATTTCGACCCCCGGATCAAAATCTCACCTATCGTTCGGATTCGCCAAAATATCAAACTTCGGCATTTCAAGCCTAATTGAGTTACGGACCTCCAAAATATATTCCGAATGCGCTCCCAACCCCGAAATCACCTAACAGAGCTAATGGAACCATCAGATTTCCGTTCCAAGCTCGTCTTAACACTGTTCCGGCTACGGGCCATTTTTCAATTATAAGGCTTCTATTTAGGGACTAAGTGTCCCAAAACGCTCCAAATTTCAGAACCGACTCTCCCGGTAAATCACTATAGCTGGAATGAACTTAGGGGAATAGTTAAATTGGGGATTGGGGTGAAATTTTCTAAAACGACCGGCCGGGTCGTTACATCTTCCCACACTTAAAAGATTCGTTCGTCCTCGAACGAGCATAGAAATCATACTTGGAGTGGTGAAGAGATGAGGGTATTGGTTGCGCATATCCTGCTCGGTCTCCCAAGTCGCCTCCTCGACCGGCTGACCCTGTCACCGAACCATTCCTGAAACGACGTTCTTTGACCTTAGCTTCCTGACTTGCCTGTCTAGAATGGCCATTGGCCCCTCAACGTAAAACAGATCCTCGTCTAGTTGAATAGAAGTGAAATCCAAGACACGCGACGGGTCACCATGGTATCTCCGGAGCATAGAGACATAAAACACGGGATGGACCCCGGCTAGGCTGGGAGGTAAGGCCAACTCATAAGCAAACTCCCTAACACGCCTCAAAATCTCAAAAGGGCCAATAATTCTAGGACTAAGCTGAGCACATTAGCCTGCTATAATCTGAAGATATTCCCTCTTGTTCAAACAATTAAGTCTTAGAGCCTAATTCCAACATCCGGAATTCTATGTCAGGCTTATTTTCATCAAGAGATCACTCGATATTCCTCAAACGCCGTTCTCAAACATGACTGCATAACCTTGCTGGATTCTTACCTTGTCCTAAACCAAATGATGATCCTTTCCTCTATAATATACTTCATATATAATCAGTTTGCACTGACCCCAAATCACATAATCTCATCTCACCCAGGACGAACTGCTCAGGCGATAAGCCACACCAGACAAAATCAAAAATCCCACAAGATGACAAAATGTGCTAGTAATCCACTAATTCGTACGTAATACAAAAGGAAGGCGAACACTAGAGAGAACTATTCAACTCTCACACTAACATGGACTTCCTCAGAAAAATAGGAAACAGAACACATAAGAGCAATTATGGACACTGAAATAAACATCACACTGTTGCGGCGTGCAACCCGATCCCAATAGTATACCCATGGCGGCGTGCCACCTGATCCCAACAATATAACCATGGCGGCGTGCCACCCGATCCCAACAATATAACCATGGCGGCGTGCCACCTGATCCCAACAATATAAAACTCACACAAGGAGTCATATGTCGAGCTGAATAGCTCGTCACATCAAAATACTGAATATCGATCATGAGCACACTAAGGTGCATGATATCAGACACAATGAACCACATAGCGTTATAGGCTACAAACTCAAGCACAACTGAGGTGCGATATAAGATCTGAGTCTCAAGAGCCATCATGCTCATATAACATCACCGCTGAGCGGAACCTCAAAACATAAGGAACTTACCAAGCTGTCTCACACTCATACAGCACAATATATCTTTACATGAATTAACTAACTGCGAAATAATACCGCGACTATCCCTCCATAAAGGGCACATTGCTGGAAGAAACATAACCGGCATGACACAAGGCTCACCTCCACATTTAAATCTATCCACCAACCTTAAGTCTATCATGGCCGTGCCAAGCTAAGTCAATAGTATTTCACAGGTCTACAACCCAATAAGCAGAGTGCCTTCCAGGCATAAGTCCTCAAATGGATGATATCACCAAAATCCTTATACTTGGTTTAAATTTCTAACCAATCAAGTGACTACATGTCACACCTATACAATCTTCTTGTGGGACAAGCTCCCACCATCTTCCGAATAATTAACGGGCTTGCACATTCAACCCACCAGCTACACTGACACTGAAAAGCGATTAGGAGTCCCTAACCGGGGTGCAAAGCCTTTCTCACATAACACCGATCTCAAATGATACCGATGTTAATACCCATCTTACTCAAAACACCGAAACTCCTTTTCTGCTCATCCGAGCTCTTTATATCACATTCATTGACCAAACTGTGACCTTGGTCCTTACTTCAAATTTCATACTACTCACTGCACCCCACGTGCCGATATACGATCGACACAATTTCCATCATAGCTCTAGAACTGCCGATAGGCTAATATTCATCACATAAGACTTTCCGTTTAACTCACTACAGGAGAGCTATAACAACATACGGTGAATTCCCATAACCATCGAATATGCCAATATCTAAGTAGTGGTCCAAGCCACCATAACCCTTCCCGAGATCTGCCTACTCATAACAGGCCCTAACAGAAGAATACTTCAGAATAACATCAACCACTACGGCCGACAAGTCTCAAATGCACCACCACAAAATCACATGCATAACTCGATCACGTTGCATGAACCGATCATTGACACCAATATGCCAACTCAACTATGTCTAATCGATCTACTTCCTTCCAGTTTATCCTGGATAGCCTTATAATGTTAATATCTCCCTTCAATACCTAACTTATTCCAACCGCACTCACCCCGAGTGACATTAAATCATGAGGCCATTCTATTTCAAGAACGACGACCATTTCATGTCTCTCAAATACTACACCACAAGTCGAAACATCCTAGATCGTTTTGTGCCTTTCTTCATAAGTTGCTTTAAAAGCTTGAGCCTCAACTGTACTTATAGACTCAGAATTATCAGGCACCACACTTTACCTCTTGAATTCACTAGGACCGTTATTGAGAGCCATCCGGCCCTGACTTGCCCCAGTACGCAATCAACTCTATTGAATTTTATAACATATGAATACCTTCTCGATAAAGCCCCCAACGGAACCACTTCCCGCGAAGCCTGCACCTATACGAGGCATAAATCATGAATCTTTCCTCAAGTTTGAACACGAGCCAGTAAGGCTAACCATAATATGCATTCAACAATTCATAAACTCAAATTACCACTCATGGCCCTTTTTCCGTGGCTACAATAATACAATGATACGCTAGTATCCTGAATTCACGCAGGTAATTAACCATGCGACCCCATCGTAAGCGGTGGGACTCTCCCACTTAGCTTAAGACCACTATTACACAACTCTCGAACACATTAGAACCATTCTTACAAGTCATTTACTCTTATTCAACTGCAGTTCACTAGATCCAACGAACATAACCACCTGTGCTCTATTAGCACTCTAACACCATAGGGTATGAACCCATCCCAATACAACCAAGCATCTTCCCGCTCTATGTATCGAGCATTCTTTACCATGACAGCTTAAGACATACTATGATTCTCACACCTACGAAGCACCATGTAGCCTTTGCCGAAGTCTTCCTACTAACAATGAAATGTAGAATTATTATGGACACCGGAACATCAAAAGTCCCAACATCATACCATACGAGTCTCAACTCTTACTAATCCGCAAGTTTTCAAGAACTTTTTGAATAGCACCTAAATACATCGCAGGACAAATCTGATATGACACATGACCCATAATTAGATCGTTGATAGTGAAATCCTTTCACTTAGCACAAAGCCTTAGGATACATTTTGCTAATCCACGACAATAGCCTTTATCATTTGTACGTCTTCATCATAAGATAGCCCAAGACATTCGTTTGGTACATGTCCTTCTTAAGACAGTTAAACTTATTTCCCCCAGTATCTCTGCTGGCTGAATTCTTCGCTAAATAGATATCTCATATGAACCATATAGTCTTTATTACCACTAACCATCTTTAGATCTACATCCACCTTGTGATTCTATCATTACTGTGACGATTAGGCAGTTAAGTAGACCTTCTCAAGACCGTATTTATCAACCGAATGTCAGAACCTAGTGCACCCCCATGTGCACAATTGAAGATTTCTCAATTCTCTTGCAATCGATATGGATGACACACGATAACAATAGTTGAGTAAATTCTTGACTCCCTTGAAATCCCTCTGCAGCATCATGAACCGTCGGTGCATACTTGATACCGAGTGCGCAATTTCAACTGACATAGGCTCCAACTAAATAAATGGCACACGATAAGGAATTCAAAGAAATGAAGAGTTTCCTAAATAGTTACATAGCCCCTCGTAGATAAATACAGACGTCTCCGTATCGATCAGCGAGAACCTAAGTAACCGGTCTGTGTCCCGTGACTCCTACGAACCTAGAGCTCTGATACCAACTTGTCACGACCCTAGTTCACCAATCGTGAACATGTCATGACGACACCTAGTCCCCACGACCAGGTAAGCCTAACACGTTACAGAAAATGCAGCTTTATAAACATTAAATAAGAATAGCGGAAATATAATATAAAAAGGAAATGTAATCTGTGCCACTTGGCACATACATCTGTCAAACACATTGTATAAAACACCACCAAGACCCGGAATCCCACGGGCAACACAGACTAAAAAGGAGAGTATACAACTGTGGCTCTAAATGTAAAGAGTTTCTAACAATGAAATGAGGGAAAACATCTACTAATACTATCAGAATAGAAGGAGGGCCTCCGGATCCGCGGACGTAGAAGATCATACCTCGAGGTCTAACAAAGTGCTGCTGAATCACCTAGTATGAGCCTCTCTTGACGTACCTATATCTGCACAACAAAAGTGTGCAGAAGAGTAGCATGAGTACACCACGGCGATACTGAGTAAGTGCCAAGCCTAACCTTGATGAAGTAGTGACGAGGAAGGTCAGGGCCCTACTGAGGAAAAATATAATAACCAATATGATAATGAGCAGACAATATGTGTATAATCACAACAAGTATCCGGCAAGAAAAACAATAAGTAAAACAGTAGCAACGGACGAACACTATCAAGGAATAGAGGTACAAACTACAACCGGATATTTATCATCGGGGATCTCCTGGTATCCTGAGGATCTCTTGGTATCCCCAATAAATATATTTTAGGGATCTCTTGGTATACATAATAATAATAAATTCTGGGATCTCTTAGTATCCATAGGATCTCCTAGTATCCTCAATAATATTCTGGGATCTCTTAGTATCCAGAGGGTCTCCTAGTATCCTCAATAATATTCTGGGATCTCTTGGTATCCCGAGGATCTCCCGGTATCCTCAATAAATGTTCTGGGATCTTTTAGTATCCAGAGGATCTCCTAGTATCCTCAATAATATTCTGGGATCTCTTAGTATCCGGAGGATCTCCTAGTATCCTCCATAATATATTCTTTTCTGTTCCAGGGATCTCTTAGTATCCCGCACCCTCATTCTGGGATCTCTTAGTATCCAGAGGATCTCCTAGTATCCTCAATAATATTCTTTTTTGTGCCAGGGATCTCTTAGTATCCCGCACCCTCATTCTTATTGTATAATATGTATAGGAGAAATTTCCAGGATGCCGTCCCATAGTCCTAATTTAAATCAACCACCAACAACAACTCAAGATATTAATTAACTACAGACTCATAACATTAATAGTATATTCTGGCCTAATATGTCTCGTAAAATGCAACAAGGTAGTTTAAGCAAATAGAAAATTAAATTCACTAAACATGCTTTTCTAAACTAGCACAAGCTATAATAGCAGTTAGGAATAAGTAAATATGAAAGAGAACTCAACTCAAGTAACTTTTATTTTTAAGTAAAAATTCGGGTTTTCAACAATTAGCTCAAGTACGCGCTCGTCAACTCACGCACAAGGCATTCAATTACCAAATTTATATCTTAAGGGACAAAGTCCCTCACACAAGGTTAGACAAGCCACTTACCTCGACTCCGGTACAAAACCGCTAAGAGACAACTCTGTTGCCGCGAATGTCGGCCTCCACAGGTGTAGTATCTGATAACAATCAATGGAATCACATTAATATAGGCCAATTGGGCATTACCCAATCAAAACAATCGAATTACACCAAAACCACAAAGTTGCCAAAACCCGACTTTTGGTACGCTTCTCGAAAAATTATGAAAGTTACATTTTCGGATTCCTTATCTCAACACGAGTCTAACCATACCAAGAACACCCAAATCGGACCACAAATGGCCCATCAAATACTTGATTCTATCCAAGAGGGTTTTCTACCCTTTTTAACAAAAATTCTTAAATTAAAGACTAAAACTTGCAATAGATTCGAGTTATACAACCAAAATTGAGTTAAGAGTACTTACCCTTTTGATTTCTCCAAAAATCTCCCGAAAAATCGCCTTACCCGAGCTCCAAATCGTCAAAAATGGCAAATGGGACGAAGTTTAAACTTTATTCTGCTGCCCAGGTATTTGTTCTTCGCGTTCGCGGTCCTTCTATCGCGTTCGCGAAGAACAATCTCCCCAAAAATACATTTTCCAACTTTGCTCGGACAGCCTCTATTTCAATGGTCATTACGTTTTACACACAACTCCAAATGACTATTATAATATATTTCTGGAAACTAGATTCAAAGAGATACAACTTTCGTTTTTGAATCACCTCAAAATTCCTTGTAGATAAAAGGATATGAGCTTCCGAAGTAGGACCTGTGCGACAGAAAATCCTTCTTCGCGAACGCGAGGCACTGTTCGCGAACGCGAAGAACAAAGTCCCTGATGGAAAATCCTTCTTCGCGAACGCGATACCTTCATCGCGAACGCAAAGAACAAAGTCTTAGAGGCCAAATTCTTCTTCACGAATGCGATAGGACCCTCGCGAACGTGAAGAACAATACCAGATACCAGAACAGCAGTCCAAAAACTTCCAAAAATGACCCGTTGGGCATCCGAAATCATCCGGAGGCCCCCGGGACCCCAACGAAAACCACCAACATACTCCAAAACATGATACGAACTTGTTCCAATCATAAAAATAACATCCTAAACATCAAAATCACCAATTACACATGGATTCAAGCCGAAGTTTCTTCAAAACTTCCGAAACTAACATTCGATCCAAAACCCGATCAAACGACGTCCAAATGACCTGAAAATTTGCGGACATATCCAAAATCACATAACGAAGCTACAGAAATTGTCGGCATTCCATTCCGACCCCCGGATCAAAATCTCACCTATCGTTCGGATTCGCCAAAATTTCAAACTTCGGCATTTCAAGCCTAATTGAGCTACGGACCTCCAAAATATATTCCGAACGCGCTCCCAACCCCGAAATCACCTAACGGAGCTAATGGAACCATCGGATTTCCGTTTCGAGGTCGTCTTAACATTGTTCCGGCTACGGGCCGTTTTTCAATTATAAGGCTTCTATTTAGGGACTAAGTGTCCCAAAACGCTCCAAATTTCAGAACCGACTCTCCCGGTTAATCACCATAGCAGGAATGAACTTAGGGGAACAGTTAAATTGGGGATTGGGGCGAAATTTTCTAAAACGACCGGCCGAGTCGTTACAGAAAGATACCTACTATATGCATGAATCTCATAAATAACATCAATCACTAACTAAGTGGGGGATTGTTAGATTAGTTAGTGTTTGATGGGAGTATTTATGAAGGTGGCTATTGGTTTTAAAAGGTGTCTATTAGGAACATATGTATTTGTTGATTCCAACAGACTCCTAGAGGTATTATTTTAAAAGGTGCCTGTTAGGAAGATATGTGTCTGTTGATTCCAACAGACTCCTAGAGGTATTATTTTAAAAGGTGCCTGTTAGGAAGAGATGTGTCTGTTGATTCCAACAGACTCCTAAAGTTATTATAAATACATGTCTTATCTCCAAAAAAGATATCATCTGAAAATATTCATCTCTTTCTCTTCTACTTATTTCTCTACAACTCACAACTATTTTGTTCTTGTGAAAATTCGAGTTAATTGCTGAAATTCGGATTTCAGAGGCTTTGTAGAATCCTGGAGGAATTCTGCCACAATCTCTGCAGCAACGAAATTGGGAGGTTTAAATTCCTTAAGGATAGTGACTACACTATCAAAGCCTAATTATTTTATCCATATATTCTATTATATTTTTCTAACAATTATTAATGTCAACCATATGAGTACAATCGTGGAGGTTACTAGATAATTGTGTAATCAACTTTACGAAATATACAATTGAAGTTCCTCACAGAATTAAGTACAATGTGAGGTAATTAGTTTTTTATTATAATTTTTGGTAAACGGTCTATGGCTGGACGATTGTAGTCCCATTTAAACTATATTAAATTCAGTATATATTTAACAATAGACTTAATCCAACTACCTGTTATGACTGAAATAATATTAATTCACGGTCAATTATTAACTACAATCGTATTAGTCCAATGGACTTATATGGTTGTCGTAGGCCGATGCGTCCTAGTATATGAATGAAATCATATTCATTCACGGTCAATTACTAACTACAACCGTATTAGTCCAATGGACTTATGTGGTTGTCGTAGGCCGATGCGTGTTAGTATATGAATGAAATAATATTCATAGACGGTCAATTACTAAATAACAACCACGTACATATTACTGTATTACCATGTAGTTAGTATTTTCATAGTATTTTAGGATTTTTATATGAGTAATTGATTGTGTATTTCCTCAAAACATACGGAAGTAAGTGGGACTAAACACTAAATACTATACGATCTATAATGTCTCGAATTAGCGATAATATGTAGTATTGGCTGACTTATGAAAGTTAAATAACAGATACGTACTCACAGGGTTTGGGAAAGATTTGTACAAAAATAGTTAATATCTTATGACAGGACTATGTAATAAACGAAAAGGTTAGCTGCTACCAAGACGATATATATAGTCCATTGTACTAATTATACGATTATATATATGTATAATCTAATACAAGTATTATACAAAATCGTCCACTAATTGTTGAATATGTAAGGTGTTTATATACTACAATTCGTATCAAGGACTAGATTGTGGGTTATTTTGTATAATTCAGTACAATATCGTAAGTAGGCGCTGGAATGACCTTACGTGTATATTAACCAAATTCACGATATATATGATTACATCCGTGGACTACGTATTTATAAGACAACCACATAAATTCATTGGACTAATATAATTATAATATTAGGACCTTCCGTTTATATATCGTGGTTGTTATTTAGTAATTGATCGTCTATTTGAACGTATGATTACAGTGCATTTTCAAATTTTATTAATTACTAGTTATACAATTTACTACATAGCCATATTTGGGAGTAATTGACCTAAACATAAGTATTCTCTCAGTAGTGCATTCATATATATGTACGCAGAACTTAATGTACATGTTTGATTTCACTATATAAGGAATTTTATATAGTGATATTGTCACGACCCTAGTTCACCAATCGTGAACATGTCGTGATGGCACCCAGTCCCCATGACTAGGTAAGCCTAACACGTTGCGGAATATACAAGATATGAACATTAAAGATAAGATAACATCGGAATAATATAAATGAGATGTAATCCGTGCCGCTTGGCACATACACCCGTCAAGAACACACTGTATATAACACCACCAAGACCCGGAATCCCAGGGGCAACACAGACTAAAAGAGAGTATACAACTGTGGATCTATGTGTAAAGAGTATCTAACAACGAAATTAAGGAAAACATCTACTAATACTATCAGAATAGAAGGAGGGCCTCCGGATCCGCGGACGTAGCAGATCATACCTCGAGGTCTCCAAATGTACTGCTGAATCGCCTAGCATGAGCCTGTCCTGATGTACCTGGATCTGCACAACAAAAGTGTGCAGAAGAGTAGCATGAGTACACCACGGCGGTACTTAGTAAGTGCCAAGCCTAACCTCGATGGAGTAGTGACGAGGAAGGTCGGGGCCCTACTGAGAAACAATAATGCAATGATAATAACAACAATAAGCAATTTAAATGATAATAGTTCTGAAATAACAACAATAAAATGATTACTGCAACCGTCTACAATTAAGCTATCAACAAGTAACAAACTCAATAAGACAAGTCTAGGACCTGTGGGAATTGAACCCACAGTACCACTCTTTAATCAACAGTCCAGGAGCTACGGGAATTTAACCCGCAGTCCCAATAACGGTATCTCTAGGTCTCCGGGAATCGAACCCGCAGCCCATGTCTCAATACCTCAGGATGTATCTCAATGATCTCAGGATCTCCGGGAATCGAACCCGCAGTCCGTATCTCAGTATCTCAGGATGTGTCTCAATATCTCAGGATCTCCGGGAATCGAACCCGCAGTCCGTATCTCAGTATCTCAGGATGTGTCTCAATATCTCAGGATCTCCGGGAATCGAACCCGCAGTCCGTATCTCAATAATATATCAATAAACTCCGGGTCTCCGGGAATCGAACCTGCAGCCCTGGGATCTCCGGGAATTAAACCCGCAGTCCACAAACAATAGCCATCCGGGTCTCTGGGAATCGAACCCACAGCTGTGGGATCTTCGGGAATTGAACCCGCAGTCCACAAACACAACAATTAAAGAAAACGCACAAAAAAACATAATATGCTCAACTACAACTTCACCGAGGACTAGTGCCAACAATTATCGAGAAGTTCAAGTAAGACAATTAGGCAATTAGACAGATAAATCCTACCTAGTCATGCTTCCCTAACGAATACCAGGTAAATATCACAATTTAACAAACTAAGAACGGAAATATCACGAATTGGACAATTCAAGTAAAGTGAGGTACAACAACCAGCGCATGTACACGCCCGTCACCTCGCGTACAAGGCAGTTAAACTATCACATAATATCCTAGGGGTAAAGGTTCCCCCACACGAGGTTAGACAAGCCACTTACCTCGACTCCGGTACAAAACCGCTAAGAGACAACTCTTTTGCCGCGAATGTCGGTCTCCACAGGTGTAGTATCTGATAAAATCAATGGAATCACATCAAAATAGGCCAATTGGGCATTACCCAATCAAAACAATTCAAAACACACCAAAATCCACAAGTTGCCAAAACCCGACTTTCGGTACGCCTCTCGAAAAATTACGAAAATTATATATTCGGGTTCCTTATCTCAACACGAGTCCGTGCATATAAAGTTCATCGAAATCGGACTCCGTTTGCCCATTCAAATCAAAGATTTTCTAAAATTTAGGCCTAGGGCTCAAACCCACCTTTAATCTTCCATTTGCAGTGAAAAAATCAAGGATTTCATGATAAACTAACGAATTAAGGTCAAGAGACTTACCCCCGATGATTTCCCGATGATATCCCAGCGTTTCCCCTTCAATTTCCTCTCTTGGAGCTCAAAAATGGCATTTTTTTGTGTGTTAGGCCGCGACTGAAATGTTTCTGGACTTAAAGTCACTGCCAGGCCAATTAACTCTACGCGATCGCAGCACTGGGCTCGCGATCGCGATTCACAAATCCTGGGTGGCCTATTTTTCTTCTACGGGATCGCGTGGGCTTGGACGTGATCGCAGTGAACAACTTAGCGACCCCTACACGATCACAATGATACGAACGCGATCGCACTGCACATATGCTCAACCTTACGCGATCGCAGGCCAAACCTCGCGATCGCAGAGCTTCCCAACTTTTCCCTACGCGATCGTAGACTCCCCCTCGCGATCGCAGAGCCCAATAATTTCCTCTTACCCGATCGTATGGACAACTTCGCGATCGCGAAGCACAAAAATTCTCTGCAATATTGCAGCAGAACCAGCAGTGCAATTGGCACCAAAATGGTCCGTTTGGACCCCCGAATTTATCCCGAGGCCCCCTGGGACCCCAACGAAAACCACCAACCTACTCCAAAACATGATACGAACTTATTCCAATCATAAAAACACATCTAACAACATCAAAACCCATAATTCACATCAAATTCAAGCCTAAATTTCTTAAATCTTTCTGAATTGCACATTCGATCTAAAACCCGACCAAACGACATCCGAATGACCTAAAAATTTGCGGACATATCCAAAATCACATAATGAAGTTACATAAATTGTCGGAATTCCATTCCGACCCTCGGATCAAAATCTCACCTATCGTTCGGATTCGCCAAAGTTTCAAACTTCGGTATTTCAAGCCTAATTGAGCTACGGACCTCCAAAATACATTCTGAACGCGTTCCCAACCCCGAAATCACCTAACGGAGCTAATGGAACCATCGGATTTCCGTTCCAAGGTCATATTAGCACTATTCCGACTATGGACCAATTTCAAACTTTAAAGCTCTCATTTAAGGACTAAGTGTCCCAAAATGCTCCAAATTTCAGAACCGACTCTCCCGGCAAACCACAACAGCATAATGAACTTTGGGAAACAGTTAAATT